>CAUYSK010084159.1:0-11965 GCA_963575035.1 Avahi laniger | reverse complement strand
TTTCCGTCCATTAGCATCTGCTTAGGATGCTTGCCATCAAGATCTATTACATAGATGGATGCAAAATCGTGTTAATTTTTCAAATACAAAGATGAGAAAAAGTAGTATTTTTTAACAGTCTGATTTTTTTAGACTTATTAGCTGGCAATTTTCTAGAGAATATATATTCCTTCTCCATCTTTTTTTAAAAAACTCACTTGATCTCAAGAAATTAAACATAGAATTACCACTTCTGGGCATATACCCCAAAGAATTTGGAAGCAGGGACCCAAACAGATACTTGTACACTTGTGTTCATAGCAGCATTATTCACATTAGCCAAAGGGTTTAAACAACCCACATGTCCATGAGTGGATGAACAAAATGTGGTCTGTACATACAATCGAATATCATTCATCCTTAAAAAGAAATTCTGACACATGCTACAGCATGGATGAACCTAAGTGAAATAAGTCAAACAAATATTATATGATTCCCCATATTTGAGTTACTGACAGTAGTCAAATTCATAGAGACAGAAAGTAGAACGGTGGTTGCCAAGGACAATGAGGAATGGGGGATTATTGCTGAATGGGTAGAGTTTCAGTCTGCAAAGATGAAAAAGTTCTGGGGAGGGATGGGGGTGATGGTCACACAACAGTGTCAATGGACTTAATGCCACTGAACTGTGCACTTAAAAATGGGTAAAATGGTTAAGCTTTATGTTGGGTATATTTTACCACCAAAAAAAACCATCACTAGGTTCTCCTTTATTCCTTTTAATTTTAATATATGATCATAATTACTCTTTTTGATGCAAGAAATTAGCCACTAGGAACCCCCTCAAGCTACTTCTGTATCCCTCGTTATTCCTTTGCTTTCTGGCACCACATGTTTCAGGCTGACTTTCACTTCCCCTGTCTCAGACTTGGACACATCTAGTTCTCCAAGGAGACCTGGTTTCTTCCACAGGGAACCGTAGTCAGAAACCGAGATCTGGATGCTAGGTGAGCTCACTGCTGTGTGCTTGGGTGTCCTCTGCTTCTCGCCTTCCCAGTGGATAGAGCTGGAAAACATAAATATGCACTTATGTACACATGTACACACATGCACAATACACACACACACATGCACACACACATACACACACAAATGCATGCAGACACTTTAATCATTAGTCTCCAACTTAAACCCAACGCCACAGTTTTCCCCATTTCACCTCATCCCAATGTGTATTTCTCTCTCTTCTCCCATAGTGACAGCTCTGGTTGTCAAGAATACCAACGTGTTTACTCATTTGCTCCATCTTTTCAGTAAACAAGATAATTTCAGGTTTATCACACCAACACCACAGATCATTTTTAGAAAACCAAAAGAATAGCTGCTAGCACTGATGCTTAGCGGTGCTGAATGCGTTTTCTGGATGTATTTGCCTTAGCGGGTGGGAAGGGTGGGAGTGAGGTCATGGTGAAGGCAGCGGGGGCAATGGAGGATGAAAACGGGAAACAGAGGACAGGGAAAGAGAGAAAGAGAGTGGAATGGGTCAGAGAGAGTGAAAGAGTTTTTTCAACGTTGAAAACTTTCACGTGACTAAACCCACTAAATAAGAGCGAGGGGTAGGAGGTAAGAATTAGGAAGAGAGGAGCCATTAAGAAAAAAAAGAATCTGTTTTTCTGATTGTTGCAGTAATGCTTTGTAGTGTTTACTTAACCGACAAACAGTACGTAAGGTTAGACTCAAGGAAAATAGAGGGAAAGACAGCTGTTCTTTATGAATTGGGATAAGATTTTATCCTGTTTTGCGGGTTCAGTTGCTGTACTTGGCTTTGATGGTAACATTTTCTCAGACGTGACACTGGTTGTTCTTAAAAATGAGGAATTGATTTATTTTTAAAAGGTTCTCCTGCCGTTGGGAGAGAACCAAATATCTCTTTCAAGTTGAGGAAATAACTTCCTTTTGAGACCTAACCTCTCCCTCACCCCAGCGAGCCATTAGGACTTTTGTGTAGGAGTCCGGTAGGAGTAGCACATTGAAAACAAGAGATCCCTTCTCTTCATTACTTAACTTTGAAACAAGCTTTCTTGTCCCTGCTGTGAAGTATTCTGGTTTCTGAGAGAGAGGGTGAGATGGAAGCCAGTGCCCGCAGCAGTGGTGTCCTTAAGGCCTGGGGACTTACCAGCCCTGTGACTATGGGTATCTCTGGCTCTGAGCTTCAGCTTCTTCAGCTGGAAAATAAGGATAAAATCTGCCCTTTCATTTAGAATTCATGCCTTGCATATTTCAAAACAAGATTTCAGGTGACTTGTAAGAAATGAGACATCTCTAACCACTCCGATAATGTCAGGAGAAATGATTAAGAGTCATGGGACCAGTGGCAGAAATTAATGACACAAGAAACTCAAACTAAAAACAGTTGTGGCAGGTGAGCTCTGATTTGTTTTCTAACCCTTTGCTGTCCATTTTGGTAGCCACTAGCCCTGTGTAGCTATTGAGCCCTTTGAAATACGGCTACTTTGAACCAAGGTGTACTGAAAGTGTAAAATACACACTGGATTTCAAAGACTTAGTATGAATAAAAGAAATTAAAATATTTCACGAATAATTTTTTACATCTATTACATGTTGGAATTATGTTTTGGATGCATCGACTTAACAAATTTTATTACAATTAATTTCTCTTGTTTCTTTTTACATTTTTAATGGCTACTAAAAAATTTAAATTTCATAAGGGACTCTCAGTATATTTCTGTCAGATAGTGCTGGTCTAACCTATTTTCAGGAGAAGGTTAGGTTTCAAAAAAAAAGGGGAAAATGTATATGTTGTCATGTTTCTGTTACCTGATTAAAGGAAACACGTGTTGTGTTGTTAGTGTGCCGCACATTCACATACAGTCTTGTACTTCAGAGCTTTGTATGAAAATAAAGCAAAAATGGCGGCACCTTGCTATAGTTGTAGTCCTTCATCTCCGCGGGCAAACCGCATCTTGGTTTATGTCCCTCTTTGCCATATCTGGAAATTTCTGATTAGCCAACAAAATGGGACTCAGAATCTGCTTGCTTCTTCCTCCTTGGTTCATTCATTCATTCACCCATCTATTTATTCATTTCATGAGTTTTATTCAGACACTGTGCTGCATCCTCCAAGTACAGAGATGAATTATGACTCACCCTGCCTTTAAGGATTCCCACAATGAGAAGGAAAGAGTCGGCCACATTGACTAGTAATTTACAATAGCACCGTGAACACCAGTCTGGAGCGCTGTGCAAAGTGTAACTGGAAAGGGAGAAAGGCAATGAATATTTGGCTTTGGGGTAACTCATAATTTGATTATTTATGCTGTTATTCAAAAGGGCTTTGCCAAGTTTAAAGAGTTTGATAGGAAAGATAGCAAATACAAACATTAAAATAGTTTCTTATTCATCTTATGCTTTCAAAAGAGCTTTATTATAAATACATTTTCTTTTTCCTGTAAGCTGTGCCTACTTACGCTCTCAAACTTAGTTTGACCACCAAACTATATCCTTGAGTGGACTTGCTCTCTGTAAAAGCAGACGCTTTTATTTATCGATGAGCAAAGTATTAGCAGCCTTATCATCAGGGAGAACGTCTCCCTTGGGGTTCCCCAGTTTGAATCCATATCTATAATTCTACACCCTCTCAGACAAGGTGAGTACAAAGGATCAGGGACTTTTAACTTTAGAAGACTCAGTGAATTAGAATTTTAAGTAGACCAGCTTTCCAGAAGAACTCTGTAGCCCAACACAGTCCTTGGCCTTCCCAACAGAAGATACAGTCAGTTGGAGTGAATGTCATCTTGTTTCTCTCCTTTTTTTTAAAGGGAGATTATATTTTACAGGCTGTTTCTTTTGGTTAGGAACAGGCTGAAAACTGGGCGATGGTAATGAGTCTTCTGAGGAGCTTTTTCCTGTTTAAACATTTCTGGGTTTTGGCCTTCAGAAGAGAGCTCTGTGTGGTCTTACGAGCCTGCCCTGCAGGCTGAAGCCCCACAGAAAGCAGCTTCCCTGTGAGAGCAGGTCTTGTGAAATGAAGGTCTGGTTTGTGTAGTCCTAAGCAGTGATCAAATATTTAAGGCTTTAAAAAATGACAGTGTTTATAAGGGCCCCTGAAAAGAATTTATGATGGAAGATGGTGAAAAAGATTTGTTTCTGTTACTCATGGCTTAACTTGGCTAGGATGGGAGTTATTTAAATTATCACTTCTCAGATGGAAACTTAACAAAAGTGGGTGATAAAGCTTGTTGGAATGGGTAATTTGGGTAATGTGGGGCCAGAATAAGTACAGAGGTGATAGGGTCTCCCTGGAGGCTGCTTTATGTGCCTTTTTTATACATATCCCATCTGTTGCCTTCTGCGTTGGAATCCTGCCATTTTGACCAAATGGGATGTAAATGTCTTTATGTACTTAGTTAAGTCAGGTATTAGTTGTATTTCCATAGAACATTTTTAGAAATCAGTAGCTCACATTCAGAGCTCACATTCAAAAGCTCAGTAGAAATTTTTGAAATCATTGACACTGGTACATCATTGGTTCATTCAGTATGGAAGTATTTATTGGGTGCCTCCTGTCTGGGCTCCTTACCTTTTACATCTTTATCTGCCCCTAAAATGCCTTGAAGAACAGCCCATGAGGTCTGGTACTCATCACACCCCAATGGGCATAGTTGAACAACCCATGAGGACTGGCCTTCAGAACAGGTTGAGTGGTAAAAAGAAGTGGGGACTCCCCCTTCCAGAAGAATGGAGTAGACATACTTTCCCCAATTCCTCCTGCTAAGTATGACTACAAGAGGGTACAGAAGATCTCTCTGTATTATTTTTAATAAGCACATGTGAATCTACAATTATATCAAAATAAAAAGTTGAAATTACAAAATAATTATATATCCTTTGCCTCAGTAAATCAACTCTCAAATTCACCCTAAGAAATAATCAGAGATTTGCACAAAGATCCTATATCCTAAATATTTAACAGGAGAAATGTTAAATTATGGCACATCTATATGTTTAAATACTATATAGTCAGTAAAACTTACATTCCAGAGTATTCATTTTATTTTCTTTATTCTTATTTTTAAATATACACATGTGCTATATAGCCTCTTTCATATGCATGTCTTACTTTACAACAAACAAAAAAATTCAAAACTTTGAAGTCTGTTTAAATAACATGCTAAGAGTTACACAATGTAAGTGGAAAAGACACTAAACTCAATTCTTTGCAATATGGTCACAAGTTTATGTTTTTTTAAGTATTTTGTAAATCGTAAGGTACTAAAAGAGATTTATCAACAGTGGTAAATACAGTGGTAGTGAAGTTTCCATATTTCTTAATCCTTCTTCTGGTATTTTCTAGTTTTACAATGAACTTTTATAACTATGAAAAATGACATGAGTTATGAAATCAAGAAAAATTACAAATATTATTTAAAAGAGTGGTGGCTCGAAGGGGGTGCTTAAAGGTGGCAAGGCGGAAGGGATTTGGGTGACCACATGGCTGACTGACTCAGCCTTTCCTTAATGCCATCTATGTTTCCATGTGCTTGTGGAACTCCCCCCCATAGCAGCCTTTGGCCCACTGCGCTCCTCAATCCAGAACATGCTTGACATTTGCTCCCCCACACCAGGCCAAAGTGTCAAAAAATTCCACTCATGTAATTCCTCACAGCTGTGAGCATTTGTCAACCAGTGTGTGGATTCTGCCAGAGACTCGAGTGCCCAGGAACCTTTGCGGAATGCAAAGGTGAAGGAGTGCGAGGGCATACACCCACTGCCTGGGGCCTAAATCTTTTCATCATGTCACCCAAAACCTGCCCGCTACAAGGCCAGGGCCTCCAGAAAAGTCCATCAGCATGTCCCAGATTGGTCATTACATTGTGGAAAAAGCCAAACTCCAGGCACCTCTCAATGCATGGAAATCTGGGAACTAGAAGAACAAAATGAAGACTGATTGATATAATGACACCTCCCCAGAGCCATGAAATACTAATTAAAACCATTATTTGAAAGATGTATGTGTGTGTCCTGTGCCCACAATGTGCCAGGCATCACACTGAGCACTTTCACACACATTAAATCACATAGTCCTTGCAATATCCCTAGGAGGCAGCTCCTAGGACCCATGCATCCACTCACCAACTATGTCGTGTATTGAGTACCCGCTATGGGCCCAGCCTAGTCAAGGTATGTTGTTAGCTTAGTGACTACAACAGACCCAAATCCTCATGCTGGTACAGCTTTTTTTAATTTGGGTTAATTTCTGGATGAGAAACCAAAAAATTAAAAGGTTAATTAATTTGCCACGACAAGTTAGTAATAATGCCTGGCTTTGACCCCAGACAGCCCAGCTTTAGAGGCTGAGGACTCAGTCACCATCACGGAAGTGTTGCCAGGTGCAGCAATGCAAGCATTAATGCTAAGATGGGGCAGGACTAGCTGCCCATGTCATTTATGCTAATTTGCATTGCCAAATGAGAATTACTGGTAATTATATGTTTTATAGATCATAAAGTGTATATGTGTAAATATGTTAGATCATAACTACATTTATGTTTGATCAGTTTAATTCATCCAGTACTTACTGAGCACCTGTTATGTGTCAGGTACATTGTCCTACTCTCAAGAGGTCACAGTTCAGTGGTGAAGGCAGGTCAGTCAGTACTTACTACGCAGTTGTGAAATGCTCTAATAGAGGTGAGTTCAAGGTGCCAACGAGGCACACAGAAGACACACAGACTCTGGTAGTCTGAAGCTCAGGAGTGTGGTGTCTTTGTTTTATAGGTAAATAAAGGGGCTCAGTGAGGCTCGGTGTCCTGCCGTGGTTGCATTGCTAGGAGCTGGAGGGGCTATAGTTTGAAACCAGGACTTCTGACTGTTGGTCTAGTGTGGTCTTCATCTCCCTGGAGGTGCAATTTCTAAAGTGTCCACTTCAAGTCTAGGTCAGCTTCCACACAAATGGAGGAGCCAGAGAACAGATCACACCCAGTTCTCTGGGTTTGAGTTCCAAGCTCTCTGGAGCAAGCTGGAGCTGGAGACAAGGCCAGTAGGCGTCGTCATTCATGCCACTTTCACTCATGTAGAGACCTGGGTGGAAAACTCTTCCAAGGTCGTGGAAGAGGGCAAATAGTCTTTGAGTACATCTGCTATGGAGGGGAAATAAGAGGCAGAGGATACAGATTCCAAATTAGAAAAAAGAGTGCCACTTTCCAGAGAGCGTCTCTGGAGGAAAAGAGAAGAACGAATATGAAATGGAGGGCTATGCAGGAAGCATCCGTGTGATATTAAGATGTAATGCAATTATTTAATGTTACCATTTCATAAAGCAAGATGGTGGGTACAAAAACATTTTTATATTCTTCTGTATACTTGAAATATTTCTATTTTCTTAAACTATTACATTAACAACAGAAAGCGTAACATGAACAAGGCATAAAATTTGATTAATCCCAACGCACAGTAGCACTTTACTGATTTTCAATAACCTTGACCTTTCCTGAAGAGGTACATTGTTAGTCTAAGGTCTAGTTCAAATGTCACTTCCTCCGTGTGGACATCTCTGATTCCCCCTCCCGGCTGGAAGAATGTGCCCAGGAATGCCTGCCATACAGATTAGTGCTTCTTTCTTGGCAGGTCCAGGTCACAGCTCTCCTGCTTCACTGTCTGTTCAACTCTGTGCTCCCAGCGACCCGCAGCAGCGAGAGGTGCTGTCCGTGTCCGCTAGATGGAAGAGGAGCCTCTGATTCCAGAGGTGGAAGCCAGTTGGTAGTTTTAGCTCTGAGAGTTTCACATGTTACTTTTTGGGGTGGGTCACTGTGGCTGAGTGTTATGTCGATATAAAATGTGAAATCACGCAAGAAAAATGTGCTAAGAACAGCATCCACGCCCCAGCAGCAAGCTCAGAGGAACTGATGGAGTCCAAGGCATTGATGCCCTTTCAGATGAGAGCGCCTGGCCCTCCCTTAGAGCCGTTCCTATTTCCGGGCCATGGGAGGCACTTAGGGCCATTCCAGGAGTTTATACTGCCTTTACAATTTTGTGGATTTGGACTCTGAATAAACAGGGCAATCTAGGACAAAGCCCTTCTTGAAGGGACTTAGTAACAAGGGATTCAAGAATCCCTATTTTGTGTTCCATGAAAACTTGCCTCTTGTACCTGCAGCTTTAGATGAATCAATCAAGGTGAAAGTAACCCAGGTGCTGTTAATACTTTCCTCATGGGGACAGATTATATAAAAGTTTCCTAAAAGACAATTGTCTCAGAAATAGTACTTTTCCACGACCGTGATCTAAAATGTCATTATTTGCCAAAGGAAGGAAAAAACAGTAAATTCCTTCCCTATTTATTCATCTTCAGAGGATACAATAAAAGACTCCAAGGACAGTGTAGATATTTTACCTCCCCCAGAGCACTTCCCAGTGCAGAACATATCATGGACATCAGTCCTGCTGGCCTTGGGGTCCATTCCTTGCTGGACGAATCCAGGGCCTCTCTGGGATCATACACATTCCCATTCCTTTCATGAAACATTATCCACTCTGGGAAGAAAGCTGACCAATTAAGGAACATGATTTCTATTTGTTTAATAGAACAAGTAGCCTTTCTTTAGTGTTTGGCTAAGTCATCCCAGAACAACTTGTTTTTAAAGAGACAGAGCATTATAAAACAGTGGAAGCCTCTTGTATAAATCTTCTCCTTCCCATTTGCTTCCTTCTTTCAAATTATGTCCTGTAGCAGATTTCTCAGAGTGCCTAAAGGCATGCAGTATCCTGGTTTCTTATTTACTATGAAATATTTTAAGCATACAGCAAACTGTAGAGAATATAATAAATACCTTTGTACCCACCACTCAGTTTTGTCCCCACCAATGACTCATATTTGCTATACTGGCAGTAATATTAGCTGCTGTAACAAACTGCCACCAAATCTCACTGCCTCAACACAAGAGAAGTTTATTTCTTGTTCATATAATGTCTATGTGTGCCTGGTCAGGCGGCTTTCCACCACGCAGTGACTCAGGGATCCAGGCTGCATTCACGTTGTGCTTCTGCTCATCTTCAACATGTTATCTTCAATTAACAGATAATCTGTGACAGAGAGGGCTAATTAGCTCAGAAGAAATTTCCCAGAAACAGCTCTATGCTATGATGGGTGAGAAGAATTCATTCTTGGCCAATTAGCTACTAATTAGCTACACTCCAGTTTTTTTTTGAAAAGGAGTTGTTTTTCCCCACTCTTCTAAGGCAGCCCATTCACTGTGAAGCAACCTGGCATCTAGTTCTTCCTTTGGTCTAACCTAAGTCTGAGCCCCATTCCCTTGTGTTGCTCTTCAAGCAGTGCAAGAGTTTTCAACATTTATAAAACTCTTTGCATAGTTGAGGGCTCTTTCTTCTCTCTTTGGTTTTCATCTTTCAAATTAGATACTTGCAGTTCAATATTTCCGGGTAGATGTGAATTTCCAACCCTTTTAGAATAATTTTCTAAAGTGCATTCCTCAGGGTTTAACTAAATGTTAAATCTAAAATGGTCAAATATGTTGGAGAAATACAGTGCTGAACAAAATAAAACTGGTCTCAAATTTTCTGAGGATATTTCAGCACTTCTAATACACTAATGTGGCATTGTGAGTTTCCGGAAAGCAACTCTGCAGGGTTTCCCAAATATTTTTGATTACGGAATTTTCCTGTAGAGAAGCAGGATTAATGGAGGGTTCTGGGGAATACATTTTAAGAAGCTGCACATTGCTTTACAGTTTTCTCTTTCCTCATGGTTCAATCTTGGTAAATTGTATGCATCTAGGAATTTATTCATTTCTTCTAGGTTTTTCAATTCGTTGGCTTATAGTCATTCATAATAGTCTCTAGTGATTCTTTGTATTTCTGTGGTCTCACATATTGTGTCTCCTTCCTCCTCCTTTCTGATTTTGTATATGTGGGTCTTCTCTTTATTAGTCTAGCAAAAGGCTTGTTGATTTCATTTATCTTTTGAAAAAACCAACTTTTTATTTCATTGATCTTCTGTATTTTTTTTTTTAGTCTTAAATTCATTTATTTCTCCTCTGATTTTTTCTGCTTGTTTCTTTCCTTCTACTAGTTTGGGATTTGGTTTCAATTTCTTTTCTAATTCCTTGTAGTGCATCATTAGGTTGTTTATTTGAAGTCTGCATAGTTTTTTGACATAAGCATTTATTCCTATAAACTTCCCTCTTAGTAGTGTTTTTTTCTGTATCCCATAGGTTTTGGTATGTTGTATTTCCATTTTCATTTGTTTAAAGAAATTTTTTAATTTCCCTTTTAATTTCTTCATTGACTCATTGGTTGGTCAGGGGCATGTTGTCTAATTTCTATGTGTTTGTGCATTTTCTGAGATTCCTCTTCTTATTGATTTCTACTTTTATTCCACTGTGGTCAGAAGAGATACTTGATATAATTTTTCCTTTTTTGAATTTGTAGAGATTTGTTTTGTGGCCCAAGATACGGTCTATTCTGGGGAATGTTCCATGTGCTGATGAAGAGACTGTGTATTCATTCTGCAGCAGTTGGGTGAAATGTTCTGTAAATGTCAGTTAGGCCTGTTTGGTCTAGTGCGTAGTTTAACTCTGACGTTTCTTTGTTGATCTTCTGTCTGGATGATCTGTCCATTACTGAGAGTGGGATATTGAAGTCCACCGTACTGCAGCCTGTCTCTCCCTTTAGATGTATTAATGTTTGCTTTGTATACTTGAGAGCTTTGGTGTTGGCTGCATAGATATTTATAATTGTTACATTCTCTTGCTGAATTCACCTCTTTATCACTATATAGTAACCTTCTTTGCTCTTTTTACAGTCTTTGATTTATAGTCTATTTTAAATCTGATAGAAATATAGCTAACTCCTGATCTTTTTTGGTTTCCACTTGCATGGAATATCTTTTTGTACCCCTTCACTTTCAGTCTATGTGCATCTTTTTTTCTTTTATTTGACAGCCTGTCACCCAGGCTGGAGGGCAGTGGGAGGATCATAGCTCACTGTAGCCTCAAACTCTTGGGATCAAGCAATGCTCCTGCCTTAACCTCCTAAGTTGCTAGGATTACAAGTGCATACCACCAAACCTGGCTAATTTTTAAATTTTTTGTAGAGACAGGATCTTTTTATGTTGTCCAGACTGGGCTCCAATTCCTGGCCTCAAGTAATCCTCCCTCCTCAGTCCCCTCAAAGTACTAGGATTACAGATGTAAGCCACTGCACCCAGCCTATGTGTATCTTTAAAAGTGAAATGGGTTTCTTGTATGCAGCATATAGTTGGGTCTTTTTTCCCCCTCACCATTCAGGCACTCCATGGCTTTTAATTGGAGAACTGAGTGCATTTTCATTCAGTGCTATTATTGACAAGCAAGGACTTACTACTACCATTTTGTTGCTTGTTTCTGTATATTTTGTAACATCCTCTCTCCCTTTTCTCTTTTCTTACTGTCTTCCTTTGTCCTTCTTTTGTGGTTAAGTGATTTTCTCTGGTAGTATGTCTTAATTTGTTGCTTTTTATTTTTAGTGAATCTGTTATAGGTTTTTGCATTGTGGTTACCATAAGGATTACAAAAACATCCTTGGATATAACAACTTATTTTAAAGAGATGACAATTTATTTTAAATGACAAAGGCAAGAATAGAAACAAAGAAAAATTAAAAAAAACACACACACTTGAACTCCATCTCCCCCACTTTTTCACTTTATATTATCTCAATTTACATTTTTTTTTTTGAGACAAGAGTCTCACTGTGTTGCCCAGGCTAGTGTGCCATGGCGTCAGCCTCGCTCACAGCAACCTCAAACTCCTGGGCTCAGGGAATCCTTCTGCCTCAGCCTCCTGAGTAGCTGGGACTACAGGCATGTGCCACCATGCCCGGCTAATTTTTTCTATGTATTTTTAGTTGTCCAATTAATTTCTTTCTATTCTTAGTAGAGACGGAGTCTTGCTCTTGCTCAGGCTGGTCT
>CAUYSK010084155.1:0-50709 GCA_963575035.1 Avahi laniger | reverse complement strand
TAATTTCTTTCTATTTTTTGGTAGAGATGGGGTCTCGCTCTTGCTCAGGCTGGTCTTGAACTCCTGAGCTCAGAACGATCCGCCCACCTCGGCCTCCCAGAGTGCTAGGATTACAGGCGTGAGCCACCGCGCCCGGCCTGTGAGACTCTTGTCTCAAAAAAAAAAAAAGTATATATATAATATGACTTTTAATTATTTTTATTGCCATCCTTGTACTTTTAAGCTACTTATATCATTATGTTTGAAGTAACTTTCTTATAGAAAGCACATATTTGGGCCATGCTCCCGACCAATTTTCACAATCTCTGTCTTTAAATTTTTGGGTTTAGAATATTTACATTTAATTTATTAATATGTTTAAATTTAGGGCTATCTTTTAAAAATCTGTTTTCTATTTTTTCCTCTTTGTTTTCACTCCTCTGTTTTCTGTTTCCTGCCATCTCTTGGGTTATTCAAACGTTTTTTGGTATTCCAAGAAAATGTAAATGGATGACAAGGTGACATATTTTTGCTTTAGCAGGCAATCCAGGTTCGGGCAGAACATCCTCATGCATCTTCTGTGGGCTGTGGTGCCAATGCCAGTTCACCTTTCCAAGGCTCGCAGTGCCAGTGAGATCTGTCCTGTGTGTGCGCCACCCAATGGCCAGCCCGGGAGGTGGACGAGGCAGTGGTCTACCTCAAAGTTCTCAAGGTCTTTTATATTCGGATAAGCCCAGGAGCTCATAAACGACTTTATGGGGTCACTTGCCCAGGTTTCTCCCTTTCCACAACAACCTGGGTACTTTCTAGGTCTCTGGGGATCCCCCTTTGATCCTATTCCC
The DNA here is from genome assembly GCA_963575035.1 of Avahi laniger. Taxonomy (NCBI): domain Eukaryota; kingdom Metazoa; phylum Chordata; class Mammalia; order Primates; family Indriidae; genus Avahi; species Avahi laniger. The sequence continues at coordinate 49,888 of CAUYSK010084155.1, read as the reverse complement.
CGGATCTGGGGCTGCACTCATCCTACTCTGGATGCACCACTATGGCTGCAGCCACGTCCGGGGCCAAGCGGTGGGAGACCTGGAGGAAAACTCACCTGTGCTTTGCTAGCGCTTCACATTCTCCCCTTCGTCTCCACTCACTGTCACTGTCGCTGGGCGTTCTGGCCCAGTGTTACAGCTGCAATCAGTGGGAGAGACAAAGAGGCATGTGCTCACATCACTGTACCTAGAGCCAGAACCCCTCCTGTTATTTTAGAACATTTTGATGTATGTTCTTAAATTTGGTTCTTATTCTGACACATTTTTCACTCTTCAGTTTTCAAAATATTGTGTCAAATACTTATTTTGTGAATTAAAAAAAACAAACCTAAGTTTGGGATGATCCGGAGAAGAAATTGAATCATTGCTTTTAGTATTCTGATGTGTAATCATCTCCCTAATGAACTTTTTGTTGCTAAATCACATTTGAATGGGGACTTGCTTAATCTAATGTGGATTAAAAGGGAATATCCACAGATCTGAGGTGGTTAAAAGTAATCAAAAGTTCTGGTGTGAACACATTAGTGTTTCCAATATAAGGGGATGTTAATGCATCTCTCCACTGCTGGGTCGATGGTAGATGAAAACCCCTCCTACAAGATCTCCATGGAACACCCCATCACCTGGAAAGAATGACTTATAATTAACTACTTGCTCAACGCCTTTCTTCCCTGCTAAACTGAGCTCCCCGAGGCAAACACCGTAACCATCTTGTTCACTTCTCCACTTTGCACGTGTCTGGCAGATAGCCGGCACTCAGTAGAAATCTGATGACTGAAGGATTGAATGGATGTTCTTGGGGTTTATTATAAAGGATATTAAAAAGTAAACAGATGAACAGCCAGATGAAGAGGTACATAGGGCAAGTTCTGGAAGGGTTCCAAGCAGAGGAGCTTCTGTCCCTGAGGAGTTGGGATGCGCCACCTTCCCAGCACATGGATGCGTTCACCAACCTGGAAGCTCCATGAACCCTGTGCTTAGGGATTTTCGTGGAGGCTTCATCACACGGGTGTGATGGATTATTAACTCTGTCTCCAGCCCCTCTTCCTCCCAGGGGATGGGAGTGGACCTGAACTTCCAAGCTGCTAACCATGGCGTGATCTTTTTGGTAAGCACTCCCCATCCTGAAGGTCTCCACCAGCCCATGGAGAGTCACCTCATTAGTGACTCAAAAGATGCTATCCTATCACCCAAGACATTCTCAGGGATTTAGGGGCTCTGTAAGATTTTCTTATCACCTGGGAAATTACAAAAGTTATAGGAGCTCTGTGTCAGGAACCTGGGACAGAGGCCAAATATGTATTTCTTATTACGTCATACCCTCCCCCCCAAATACAGGACAATTTTACCTTGAGATTCTTAACACATTAACTGCCACATGAGTTGTATTTAACTCACGCTAGTTTTGAGCCTGGGGCCTTGTGAAGCAAAACCCTGCGTGCAGATGGTTCATGAAAATCTTACTTGTTGATGTTCTTATTGTTACAGCTAACATTGACAGTTTAATTCAAAAAACGTGGATCATGTTGCATGTAACTCAGGCACAGAAAACAATAAAAATAACAAAATTTTCATTAAATTAGAAAGGATTGTTTTATTTTTGAAGCTTTTAATTCCATCTTCGTAATAAAACACCACGGCGCCAGGGAAAAAATTTTTTTTTCTAGTGTGGCAGTCAACGTGTTAACTAATTACATCTGCAAAGACCCCATTTCTAAATAAGGTCGCATGCTGAGGTTCCAGGTGGAGGTGATTCTGAGTGAGGCGGAGAGGGAACGCTATTTAACCAATGCCACAGCGCACCTGGAAATTCCAGCGTGTGGCGCAGACAGCGCCTTGCCTTGTCTCATCACGGCTCACCCCGAATCACTTGTTGAGGCAACTCGTGATGTTAGTGGGCTCAGGCTGCCAGAACAAAACTCCACGGACTGGGCAGCTTAAACAACAGAAATTTATTTTGTCACAGTTCTGGGGGCTGGAAGTCCGAGAGCAAGGTGTCGGCAGGTGTGGTTTCAGGTGAGACCTCTCTGCCTGGCTTGCAGACTCTCTGCGTTCTGCTGGCGCGCACGTGGATTAGCGCTCACCCTAACAGCCCCATTAACTTAAGCACCCTTTACAGGCCTGGTCTCCTCACAGGGTCACATTCAGAGGTACTGAGGGTTAGAAGCTCAGCCTGTGGATGGTGGGGGCAATTCAGCCCCAAACCCTCATTATTTGCATTACTTCACATCTTCCCTTTCCTCACTCCCCCCTTTCTCACTGTTGCTGCCTTGCTTGCACCTTCCAAATAAAGCGTTAGCATTTTCATCCTTGCCTAAGTCTCTATTTTCCAGGAAATTTAGGCTAAGACAGTGTCATTAGAAAAAAAACTCCTGCAGTTCAGCATCGAGTCCATGTTCCACGTCACTATGGAGTTAAGTGAAGTTGTTTCTGTGTTGTAAATTGGGTCACAACACACCCTTGCTTAAAATGTGCCATAGCTTCCCAGAGCACCTGGGCTAAAACCCTGACCCCTAATCCCACAGGGCTCTACCTGAGCGGTGCCCCGCTCACCTCTCCGTTCCCGGCTCCAACATGCTCCAGCACACAGGGCCTCGTCCAGGTCCGCCAGCTCAACTCAGCCCTTCCTTGCCTCAGGGGCATTGCCTTTGCTGTTCCCTTTGCCCAGAACACTGTTCCCAGGTGGGTCCCAGGCCGCCTTCTCTTGATCTGGTGGGTCTCAGACTAAATGTTACTTCCTGGGCATTTTTTATTACTACCTGGTGCCGTCGTAACAGAGTATTACACATTTGGTGGCTGAAAACAACAGAAATTCATTCTCCCACCATTCTGGAAGCCAGAAGTATGCAATCCAGGTGTCAGCAGGGCCATGCTGTGTTGGTTTTGGGGGAGAATCCTTCCCTGTCTCGTCTCACTCCTGGTGGTTGCTGGCAGTCGTTGGTGTCCCCTGGCTTGCAGCCGCAGCACTCTGCTCCCTGCCCCATCTCCACGTGGCCTCCTCCCTGTTTCTGTGTCTCTTCTCTCCTTTCAAGGACACTAGTCGTATTCGATTAGGGCCCACTGCAATCCAGCATGACCTGATTTTAACTTGACTATATTTGCAAAGATTCTATTTCCAACTAAGATCCCATTCACAGGTACTGGGTGGGAGGTGCGGTTTGGTGGTACAGTTCCCCTGAGCACAAGCCCCAAGGCACCTTCCTTCTACCCCCTGGCGGTGCACACCTCTATCTGGAGACTGGGTGAACTGTAAAGAAAAGAAAGTTTCTATTTTCCTTCAGGTTCTTCCTCTTTCTTTGGCTTCTTCCCCTTATTCTTTCGAGATGTTTCCCCCCATACACAGTCTAACTCCACCTTGGCAAGTGCTTCTTGGAAGACCCCAACTAACACTGGAGTTTCTTTCCCCTCCGCCCTCACCTGTTTTCAGTTTCAATCTTAGTACCGTGCTTTCTCCTTAGTAGCATTTTCACAATCACATGTAGTTTATTTATTGCATTAATTTTTTTGGTTTCCTCCACCAGATTAAAAATGCCATCAGGACAGGAACCACATCTAAAATGAACTCACTCTTGCACCTTGGTGCTTGGCATAGTGTCTGGTATACAGTAGGCACATGATCAACTTTATCGAATGGAGGGATTTTTCTCTGCCTCTCAAATCATGTGACGATGCAGCTGCCACTCTCGACATGTTCTATGCCTTGTGGTGGTTGACGCTTAAAGTGGAGACAAAAAGTGTCACAGGGAGAAGTCAGTGACTAGGAAAGAGAAAATCAAAGTTTATAGCAGCTTTACTTACAATTTCCAAAAATTGGAAACAACTAAGATGTCCTTCAGTAGGTGAATGGATAAATAAACTGTGGTACATCCAGATGATAGACTATTACTCAGTGTTAAAAAGAAATGAGTTATCAAGCCATGAAAAGGCATGGAAGAAATCTAAATGCACATCACTAAGCGAAAGAAGCCAATCTGAAAAGGCTACATACCGTATGATTCCAGCTCTGTGACATTCTGGAAAAGGCAAAACTATGGACACAGTAAAAAGATCAGTGGTTGCCAAGGGTTGGATGGGGAGAGATACAGGCAGAGCACAGGGAATTTTTGGGGTAGTGAAAATACTCTATATGATTCTATAATAATGGATATGTAGTATCATACGTTTGTCTAAACTCACAGGATACACAACACCAGAAGTGAAACTGAACGTACGCTAAGGACTTGCGGTGACAGTGTCAGTGTAGGTTCACTGGCTGTACCAGATGCATGAACTCTGCACTCTGATGGGGATATTGACAATGGGGTGCTGTGCCCGTGTGGGCAGAGGGGCCGTATGGGAAATCTCTGTACCTTCTTCTCAGTTTTGCGGTGAATCTAAGACTGCTCCAAAAAAAAATTAAGTCTTGAAAAAAAGAAAAGGAAATCAACCTTCCCTGACATGGGAGACTTACAGTTGTGAACAGTCAAGACACCCTGGAAATCAGAGTAAAGCCACTTTGAAAAATTCTAAAGAGCTGACAGAATGTGGCATTTCTGATCAAGCGTGAGAGAAAGCAGTTCAGAGGGGCTGATCTTCAAAGGGAATCTTCCCGGAAAACTAGCAGAGAGCCTCGAACATTTGCTCCGTATCAAATTAGCCTTTTCTTGTCCACAAGCAAACAAGGCTCCTGAGGAATGCGCAGAGATCTAAGTGAGAGAGGAAGAGGGGAAGATGGGCTTTGCGCTGGTCTCCGCCTTGGCAGGATTCGCCCAGCAGGGCGTCTGAGCTCCCTGCTTCATTAGATCCTGGCTGGGAGCTGTTTCATCTTCCCCATTCTCCTGAGCACAAGGCCCGCTTCCCTCTGGCTGTTTCACGTTGAAGAAGGAACTAACCCGAATGCAGTTTAAGGAGGGCCAGTGTTTCGGCTTCCTTTGTGTTCTTGTTAGTTTTGTGTTCTTTGGAGGCTTCTTTCGTTGTGGATTGCAGTGCACTAGAAAGGGCTCGTCAGGAGTGTACAGTTACCATAAAGAAGTTTTTAGTGAAAGTAAAGAGACAATCTTGCAGAAGGTTAATATAACGGCTTTGGACTCTGCATCAGTCAGGGTAGGTGAGGTTCCGTTGCAGTAACAAACACCACCCAAATCTCGGGGTTTATTTCCCATCCACGCAGCATGTCTGTCTTCGTCTCCTCAGGCTACTGTCACAGAATACCATAGACTGGGTGGCTTACGCAGCAGAAAGTTCTTTCTCACAGTTCTGGAGACAGGAAAGTCCCAGATCAAGGTGGCAGCGATTCAGTGTTTGGTGAGGGCTCGCTTCCTGGCTTGGAGACAGCCACCTTCTCGCGTTGTCCTCGCTTGGCCTTTCCCTCTGTGTGGTCATTGAGAGAGGGATCTCTCTTTCTGCCTCTTCTTATGAGAACACTAGTCCCATTACGAGAGCTCCACCCTCATGACTTCATCTAAACCTACTCGCTTCTCAAAGGTCCCGTCTCCAAATACCAACACATTGGGGGTGAGGGCTTTAATTTAATACAGGACTCTTTGGGGGACACAAACGGTCCATAACAGTGTCCCTCCTGGGTCAGCTGAGGCTGTGCTCCACATGGTCCTCCTGTTAGAACTCAGGCCCATGGAATATCGCCAGTCACCATGGCAGAGGGAAGGAGGATGTGGCTCAGAAAGCTTCTGCCTTCAAATGACACATGTCCCTCCAGATCCCATTTCCTTGATCAAAAACAAGTTACAAGGCCGGGCGCGGTGGCTCACGCCTGTAATCCTAGCTCTCTGGGAGGCTGAGGTGGACAGATTGTTTGAGCTCAGGAGTTCGAAACCAGCCTGAGCAAGAGCGAGACCTCGTCTCTACTAAAAATAGAAAGAAATTAATCAGACAACTAAAAATATATAGAAAAAACTAGCCAGGCATGGTGGTGCATGCCTATAATCCCAGCTATTTGGGAGGCTGAGGCAGGAGGATCTTTTGAGCTTGGGAATTTGAGGTTACAGTGAGCTATAATCACACCACTGCACTCCAGCCTGGGTGACAGAATGAGATCCTGTCTCAAAAATAGAGAAAACATCTACCTATAGATACAGTATTGCAATGATCTTTGAATTTCTAGAAGACATTTCTATACTTTGAGAAAAGGTAAGGGTTTTGGTCTGGACTTGCAGCTTTCTTTAGGCCACTGTGTCCACTCCAATGCTAGCGTTTGCCTGTTACCATTTACCTTAGCACTAATTCCTTGCCTTAACTCATTTTCAAACTCTCATCCACCCTGCCCTCCAGTCTTGCCCAGCCTTCCTGTGGCATCTTGCCTTGCCATTCTGGCACATAATGCTTAATATTTTCCTGGCTGTAGTTTCTGAATAGCCTCGGTTCACCCTTAACCCCCATTTATGAGGGGCTGCCCTCTTATACTGTTTTATTCAGCCCTGGGAAAACAACCTTCCCAGAGATTGGCTGACTCTGAGCTTCTCATTAATAATAACAAAATCACTGATGTTTGCTGAGCACTTACTCTGGGCCCAGGAACTGTGCTCATAAATTTTCTGTACATAAATTTATCCACTCCATAAATTGTCTCATTTAATCCTCACAACAATGCAGAAAGTTGGCACTATTGTCATTTATACTGTTCTGGACAAGGAACAGAAAGGTTAAGCTCCTTGCCCAAGGCCACACAGGCTCTGCTGTGTTAGAGCCGGGATTCCGATTTTTCTGACTTCAAGACTTGTGCCTAGTGCATACTGCTGTGCCATTCTGTGGGCAGGATCTGAACAGTTTTGTGTGAATATTTAACCTGTAGGTTCAAAACATCAAGGTTAAAGAGGGGACATCAGTCAGTGTTGGTCCAGGGAGCTGAGCCGCCATGAATGTTAATTACAGGATCAGGGAAGGAATTAAATCTTACACAATCGCTGGTCTAATTATAGGAATTAGACCTTACACAATCTCGGGAGGATCTGGGGAGGTGAGGTCTGGGAGGGGGAGGTGAGGACCAGAAGAGTCATCAACCAGTCAGTTTGAGAGATCAGGAATATCCAGTTGCCAGAGTGCGGCCATGATGGGAAAGTTCATGGCGTGGTCTAGGTTGCCTCTGTACAACTCCTGCCTCTGTGGCTCAGCCAGGCATTCAGTGGCAGGGCTCAGGCCACTGTTGCTCAGCAAGGCCAGCAGCTGGGGAGAAGAGCTGGACATGGAGCAGAAGGAGAATGGAGACATGCTTGAATCCACTGAGCACCTTTGCAGCCATCCATACCCACATGTGACAACGACATCCTCCAGAGAACAGTGGTGCTGCATCCCGTCTGCTTTCCAGGCCTCATGCATGTTCCTCTTCTGGCCAACCCTATCCTGGAACCATACAGGGATGGGCATCCTGGGAAACATAGCTCCCAGAGTAACCAAGTCAGTATAGCACAAGGCAGCACACAGGTTATGCAAGGAAGTCAAGGGAAGGCAAGCATTGCGCGTGTAGTCAATCCTTGAGATGGTTTATTTTATGTGTCAACTTGCATGGGCCACAGGGTGCCCAGATATTAGGTCAAACATTATTCTTGGTGTGTCTGTGGGGGTGTTTTTGGATGAGATTAACATTTGCATTGGGAGACTGAGAAAAGCAGATGGCCCTACCTCTCTCCCTAATGGGCACAGGCCTTATCCAGTCGGCTACAGGTACAAAAAGAACCAAAGGGCTGACCCTTCTGAGAGTGAGAGAACTTCTCAGTCCTGGGACATTGGTCTCCTCTTGCCTTCAGACCTGAACTGAAAGAGCAGCTCCCCTTGGGTCTCAAGTCACTGGCTCTTGGGTTGGAACTTACACATTGGCTCTCCTGGGTCTCCAGCTTGCTGAATCTTGGGATGTAATCATGTGAGCCAATTCCTTATAATAGATCTTTTTTCTATCTATGGGTGTATGTGTGTGTGTGTATATGTGTATATACACTGTTGGTTCTGTTTCTCTGGAGAACAGTAACTAATATAGGCCTAGATGTCTCTTTCCAAGGGAAAAATCTATCAAAGTCCTAAGAAGGAATTGTATACTTTTGGTTTTGAGTTAAGGGCTAAAGGTCAAAATGTTCTGCTGTAAAAACTTTCCCACAGCAGCTGGGCACGGTGCCTCATGCCTTTAAATGCTAGCACTTCGGGAGGCCAAGAGAGGAGGATCAATTGCTTGAGCCTAGGAGCTTGAGGTTGCAGTGAGCTATGACGATGGCACGGCACTGTAGCTGGGGTGACAGAGTGAGACCCTGTCTTAAAAAAAAAAAAACAACAACAAACTTGTCAACAGTTTAGTAATTTCGGAAAACAAATCTTTAGTTGGATGGAGTTTTCCTCGCAGAACAAGCTACTAATGGCTTTGGCAGTTTGAGGCAGCACCGCTTTGCTTCCTTAGAGCTGTGAGTGACAGCCGAAGCTTGAGGCTGACTCGGGAACTGGCTTCCCCTCTGTTCTACGTCGTGTGACGTCAGCCACAGATACTTTTAGTGATGTTATTACACCAGCACCCCCTCGTGAAAGTTTTAAAAATCCTTGTTTTAAAATCATGCTCCATCTGTCTTACTGCTGCTCTGCTAAATCCCCAAATCATAGTCTTTGAGAACTGGAGGGAATTGTGAGATAGCCGGACCTAATTTTTCCCAAATCGTGTTCCACAACGGTTATGTTTCTGTATGCTCACAGGTGATCCTTGCAAAACGGGATTCTATGATGAAGTAGGTTTGATAAAAGCAGTATATGTTTTTCTCTTGGAGAATCCAAAGTTACTGTAATATAGTAAAGTTCGAGACCCTGGTTAGACTTCGAAGCGAAGATATTGAGTAGGCAGTTGATAAGGGTCTGGATTTCGGGCAAGGTCGGAGTTGGATACATACGTAGGTTTGGGAGTTCACACGTCTAAAACCATGAGTTCAGAAGAAACAAGGGTGTGTGAGATCTGAGGTGCTGCAGCTCTCCTGTGATCATGAATCGGACCTGGGAACAGAGCCAAGACCAGAGAGGTCACCGCTGAGCCAGTGAGCGAGAAACCAGGACACCGTTGGACTTGACCTGGCCCCTAAATCTGATTCTACCATTGGACTTTTCAGCTATAAAGCCAGTAAATTCCCTTTTCATTTAAGCCCTTACGTTATTTCTTATGGAAAGAGTCATGTCTAGTATGACATCTTCCAACCTCTTCTGCCCATTTATCTCTGTCTCTTCGAGAGCCTGTGCTTCCCCATCTCCTTACCTGTCACGCAGGAGAATCGGAATTAACCTGTCACCCCTACAAGGAGGAGTAAACAGGCGGGTCCCACTTACCCAGGCCAGTGTCTCTTGGCAACATTTCAGGCATCGGTGGAAGAATCAGTTAATAATTTGTTAATATGGGTATGAATTTTATTTTATTTTATTTATTTTTATTTTTTAGAGTCAGGGTCTCACTCTGTGCTGGAATGTGGTGGTGCAATCATAGCTCACTGCAACCTTGAACTTCTGGCCTCAAGCGATCCTTCTGCCTCAGCCTCCCAAAGCGCTGGGATTACAGGCGTGAGCCACCGTGCCCAGCCCCTGTGACGTATCTTTTGTGTGAAAACACGCCTGTCTCATTCTATCTGATGGCTGTGTAGTATTCCCTTGTGAGACCCCATGGATGGACACTTTGTCCCGTGCTTTAGTGAATATACATAATGCTGCAGTGAACTTTCTCGGACGTGTGACTTCAAGCGAGCACCTGAGCAAGTACACCTGCCAGACACCACAGTGCTTGCTTTCCAAAGAGTTCGCGAAGCTTTATGCTTCCTGCGTTCTGGCTTCCCGGCACAGCTCACATGGACTGCCTCTTCTTCCTCACCAATCCTTAAATACCGACAAGCTGGCTTCCACCCACTGACACACTCAGAGGCCACCAAGGACCTGCTTCCCTAGTGCATCACCTCTGATCTTCCTGTAGAGTTTGACCCCACTGCCCACCCCATCCTCAAAATCTCTTCTCGCTTTGCTGTTAAGGGAGGTAATCCCCATCCTCTCCCTACAGGGTCTTGCTCTGTTGCCCAGGCTGGAGTGCAGTGGCATGATCATAGCTCACTGTAGCCTCAAACTCCTGGGCTTAAGCGATCCTCCTGTCTCAGCCTCCTGAGCAGCTGGGACTACAGACAGGTGCCACCACGCCCAGCTACTTTTTAAAAATTTTGCAGAATCTGGGTTTCCTGGCCTTAAGCGATCCTCATGCCTTGGCCTCCCAAAGTGCTGGGATTACAGGTGTGAGCCACTGAGCCCAGCTCTTTTCCCTGCTAATCTCTCTTCTAATCATGCTTTTGCTATGTCCTTTGCTTCTCTTCCAAAGGCATCTGGCAGTGGCTGAGGGAGTGGGGTCCCACCCCGCTTCCTGCTGTCCCACCCAGACAGCCTCAGCCACTTGCCTCACTGCCAGGACCCCTAGAGGAACTTGAAGTTTTGATCGATATCTAAGTTCAAACTCTTTTCTAGGCTCAAGTCCTACATTTTAAAACAGTGTTGTTTTTAATCCCACATTTTATTTCATTATCAGTATTTTAACATTTATTATGCACTATTTAAAAAATATGAAAAGGTATAAAGAATAACAAAAATACAACAAAAGGAAAACACAAAGAATAACAATGTACCCACTATTCAGCTTAATAAATAGAACATGAACCAATACGGGTGAAGCATCTTTCGTGCTCCCCTCCCTTCCCCTCCACCCCCCCAGAGATAATCACTGCACTGAATTTGGAGTTTGTCGTTTTCTCACATTTTAAGTGAGTCTAGCATGTGTGACACACCTCTGGACTCTCGATACATGTGTCTCATTCATTGTGGGTAAACGCAAACTGGGGAAGCAATCCATTTATGTAAAAGGGAAAATGTGGTATATACCTCTAGCTAGCTAGGTAGCTATAAACTCTTCTAGGATGATGTGTATCGGGGTTGGGCAAACAAGTAGACACCAGGACCTCTGGGATACACCAAACGCTAATGGCGATTGTTTCTGGGTACTTGGACTATGGATGATTTTTCTATCTGCTTATCCGTATCTTCAACCATGGAACAGGGATCACTTTAATAATAACATTATAATACCCCAAACCTGTCTTCCCCTCAACCCTCTTGCCAATTTAGCTCTGAACCCAGTGCTTTGGTAAAAAACCTCAAGCCACGTTTTTCCCTCTGCTTTCACACCACAACCAACATCAACACAGGAGACTTCTGTGACTAAATGGCTGGGGATTTTCCCCTACAGCCCAAACAGCGGACACCACCTGGGTGTCCTCTAATTCAGTTCCCACACTGTCTACCTGGAGATAGTCTCAGATCCCGCAGGGTGATGGCTCAGTCCCCAAAACTGCCCCCCACTTCAGACACCAGTCACAAGTCCAGGCCTTCGGAACTTCTGACTGATGGCTTCAAGTTGGGGCTCCCGACCCGTCTTTGGGTTCAGTTAATCTGCTGGAGCAGCTCACAGAATTTAGGGAAATGCTTAACTTCTGTTTACAGGTTTCTTCTAAAGGATATTACAAAGGATACAGATGAAGAGATGTCTAGGGCCGGGATGGGAGAGGGGGCACACTACCCTCCCAGAATGTCCATGTGTTCAGCTCTCTGGAAGCTCCCTGAACCTGTGCTCTTGGGTTTTTATGGACAACCACGTAGAAATGTGATTAGCCTTCGGGGTACAGCGCGGCGCCCTCTGTGAAATGAGAGTCTTATGACCCACAATCAGAAAGGTGGGGGAAGATTAGAGTCCTGCCTTAGGGCAGGTGAGGAAGGCCAGAGATTCTGGTTCCTGAGGCCGAACACACCCAACATTGTAACAAAAGACTGCAACAAGGGCTATGGGAGTTATAAGCCACCAACTGTGGACAAAAACCTATACATATATGTATATATCATAACACCCAGACACCCTATTTCTGTCTATGGTGTTGCAATTCTCCTTAGGTTCAAAACCTGGTAGTCAGGCCAGAGCCGTGGCTCATGCCTGTAATCCTAACACTCTGGGATACTGAGGTGGAAGGATTGCTTGAGTTCAGGAGTTCGAGACCAGCCTGAGCAAGAGCGAAACCTGTCTCTACTAAAAATAGAAAAACAATTAGCCGGGAAACTAAAAATAGAAAAAATTAGCTGGGCGTCGTGGTGTGCACCTGTAGTTCCAGCTACTCCGGAGGCTGAGGCAGAAGGATCGCTTGAGCCCAGGAGTTGGAGGTTGCTGTGAGCTAGGCTGATGCCAATCTAGCCCAGGCAACAGAGCAAGACTCTGTCTCAAAAAAAAAAACAAAACCCTGGTAGTCATGTTTGATACTCTTCTCTCTCACATTCTGTCAGTTACTACCATCTTTTGTGGTTATATGAATATATTTCTGTTTTCCCTGTTATATTTTAAGTTCCTAAGGGGCACAGAGCTTGTCCCTCTCCCTCGGACCTGTCACATAGGAAGAACAGATGATCTAAAAATGGTTACTGGGTCTTCCGTTTGATGCTGCGGGCTTGTCTGCATCTTGCAACTATCACCTGGCTGAGAAATTTCCTCTATAAATTTAGCAATTTCTGTTTCAGGTATAGTTTGCCCTGATATTTATACCATTTTTCTTACTCCACCCGAAGCCTCAAACTTAAAAGCTTGAATTAGAGGGGTTATTCAAATCCTTAGCCACACCGCAAACAACCCCCATAAGAACCAACAAAGCAAGGCGAAGTTCTTTTTTCTCCTGGAATTCTAGCTGCTGTCGCTACATTGGCTGGGGAATCCTTGGCGAGATTTTGCTTGTCCTTCCACTCTGTTCTTTCTGTAGCTCCCTTGTTTCTTTTTGCGATCATGTTCCAGATGACCCGGCAGTGTTTCCAAAATGAATATTTTGACAGTTTGCTGCATGCTTGCAAACCTTGTCACCTCCGATGTTCTACTACTCCTCCTCTAATTTGTCAGCGTTATTGTAATGCAAGTAAGTAATACCGCTTGAACGATTTTTCATTGGTGTGAAGTAGTCTCTCTATATTGACTGTTTATTCAGAAAATAAACCTTACGGGAAAGATGGTGAGATGTTCTGAATCAAAAAGAGAAAAGAAACAAGGCAATGATTAAAATGTCTACAGGAATGAAGTAATTATTCCAAACCGAACCTGGTTTTTCTCAGCACTATTAGCAGCATAGATTTTTGTCAGTGCTTCTAATTAAGTGGTAATTAGAATTTAAGTCGATGCTGATGAATTAGGGGGATTGCATGGCAAAGAATCCATACTTGATGTGAATATTACGCTATCAGCTCATTATCTCTCTGACATTCTTTTAATAAAGGTGTGACCAGTTCAGTGAAAGGAACAAATGCGATTCTCTGGACCTGTTTGGGCCTGAGCTTGACAGTTTCTTTGGCAATTTTCGTGCTAATGTTCTTACTAAGGAAGATGAACTCTGAACTCTCAAAGGATGAATTTAAAAACGCAGGTTGGTTTGACAGTGAGTCTTTGAAATCTGTGTCCAAGAGGTGGCTATTGTGAGTTTCAGTTCCATGTCTTTCTCCAACATCTATTTCATTCGGTTACAGACCTTTGGAGTATGTTAGAGGATTGTTATGTTAAATGAACTTCACGGTAGAAGCGAGGCATCTTCATCCCAGTGTTAATACCTTTGCAGGTTTCCTGCAATGCCAGCCTTGCCCTAAATTCTTCCCTTGGTAATTACTGTACTGAAGTACTGAGGCTTCCTTGGGAAACGTCTGTCTCTTTGACTATAAAGTGAGCACATTGATTAAATGTCATGCTACCAGAAACTGCTAGCCAAGCCCACTGCTATCAGGAAGGACATATTTGGCAAGATCTATGGCCATGTTTTTAATACAAATATAAGTGTTGTTTACTTTGGTGAACCTTTGCCTATTGAAAAATGTTAGAAATGAGTAACTAATTGCTCCTGGATGAATGAGCAATCATCTCAAAAATAATTATCTTTATTAAGCAGTAGAGAACCAGTCCCAGAGAAGTGAATGCTCTACTTAAGGGTCTCTTAAGATAAAAATATTTCCTGTAGCACCTCTGCCCATGATCTGATTCCCAGATGCATAGCAGCAGTTGCCCTATTTCTTTATGCATTGATTTTCCATGCATAACCTGTAAAGCAGCCACCTCATTTGCTTTCTAGTGCAGGAGGAGAGGGAGACGACTGCTCCACATAATTTACGCATTTTTTTCCCTTCCTCCTGGGGTCTGATAGACAGGTGGAGAGTGAATATTTTTTTACATAAAATAAAAATTGCATATATTTAAGGCGTACAATATGTTTTGATATATGTATACATAGTGAATGATTACTACAGCCAAGCAAATTAACATATTTGCTTCACATAGTCACCCCCTTTTTTTTGTTGTGGTGAGAGCACCTGAAATCTACTTTTAACAAATTGACAGGGGCCAGGCATGGTGGCTCACGCCTGTAATCCTAGCACTCTGGGAGGCCAAAGTGGGAGGATTGCTCGAGGTCAGGGGTTCGAAACCAGCCTGAGCAAGAGTGAGACCCCATCTCTACCAGAAATAGAAAAAACTAGCCAGGTGTGGTGGTGCATACCTGTAGTCCCAGCTACTTGGAGGCTGAGGCAGGAGGATCGCTTGAGCCCAGGAGTTTGAGGTTGCTGTGAGCTAGGCTGATGCCACAGCACTCTAATCAGGGTAATGGAGTGAGACTATCTCAAAAACAAAAGAAAAAAACAAACTGACGGTATCCCACACAGTATTATTAACTATAGTCATTGTGCTACATGAGATCTCTAGATTTAGTTATCCTACATAGCCGCAACCTTGTGTCCTTTGATCAACATCTCCCCATTTCCCCAACATTCCTACCCAGGAAACCATCGTTCTACTCTCTGCCTCTATGTATTTAACTTTTTTAGATTCCACATATAAGTGAGATCATGCAGTATTTTTCTTTCTGTGTCTGGCTTATTTTGAGAGTGAATTTAAGTGTGATGTTTTGGAAGATGGAGTTATATTGGGAAATGTTAGGAAGCTGTAAAACTCACCTGCACAGGTATATAATGGAGACATAATGGAGACTCACTCCTTCATTATGTGATCACAAAAGATTCATTTACAATTTTTTTAATCTGTTATAAAATGCTCTGTTAAGAGAAGCATGTTTACTTCTGGATTCTAAAGTGTCACCTGCAGGCTGACTTCGGTGCGCTGTAACATATGGTAATTTCTGTCACTTTCACATGTGTAAGACAGGGTTAAGACGTCACGCCTGGAAGGCCAACTGGGTAACAAGTGCATGCAGTGGGCTAGGTGGAGGCTTTGGCAGTAGGGACGCCCCTGCCCTGTCTGAAAGTGACAGTTGCTATCAACCCTAGCGACTGTTTCCATGTGGGAATCCCGGCTTCACGTCACCACATTTTGTTGTCTTTTAAAAAATAGGACAGTTGTCTAGATTTGTATGTGAAATCTCCTGATTTTTAAGTGTGGGTCAACATGAAATCAACACTCTAAATACTATATGCCCCCAAACAAACCATGTCTTCATGCCCAAAGTGGCCTGTGGTCGATTAGTTTATGACTTCTGGTGTAGGACATAGTCTTTTTTTTTTTTTTTTTTTTTTGAGACAGAGTCTCGCTCTGTCACCCAGGCTAGAGTGCAGTTTCATCATCACAGCTCACTGCAACCTCAAGCTCCTGGGCTCAAATGATCCTCCTGCCTCAGCCTCCCGAGCAGCTGGGACTACAGGCATGTGCCATGATGACCGGCTAATTTTTCTATTTTTTGTAGAGATGGAATCTCACCATTGCTCAGGCTGGTCTCGAACTCCTGTTTCTTTTCTTTCCTCTTCTTTTTTAGAGACATAGTCTTGCACTGTTGCCTGGGCTAGAGTGCTGTGGCATCGGCCTAGCTCACGGCAACCTTTAACTCCTGGGCTGAAGCAATCCTCCTGCCTCAGCCTCCCGAGTAGCTGGGACTACAGGCATGTGCCACCATGCCTGGCTAATTTTTTCTAAATATTTTTAGTTCTCCTGTAATTTCTTTCTATTTTTAGTAGAGATGGAGTCTCACTCTTGCTCAGGCTGGTCTCGAACTCCTGACCTTAAGCGATCCTCTTGTTTTAGCCTCCCAGAGTTCTATGATTACAGACATGAGCCACCATGCCTAGCCAGGACATATTCTTTTTGTCTGAAAATCTCTGTCTCAAGCTGGGTACAGTGGCACGTACCTGCAGTCCTAGTTGCTCTGGAGAGTGAGGTGGGAAGATCCGTTGGGCCCAGGAGGTTGAGTCCAGCCTGGGCAACATAGTGAGACCCTATCTCTAAAATTAAAAAAAAAAAATAAAGATCTGTCTCAAATTCTTTTGAATCTTGATGTGCACTGCTAAGACTGTCACGACCATAAATGACATAAATGACTGTGCAGTTTAGGTTAATGTTTCTGTTTCTGCACAATCAGGATCGGTTCTCCTGGATATGGCTAACGCTGACCTGGACCACAGCAAGACTGGTGATGAAATTACTCTTCCAAGAGGCCTGGGGTACACAGTAGAAGAATGTACCTGTGAAGACTGTGTCAAGAGCAAACCAAAGGTCGATTCTGACCATTTCTTTCCACTCCCAGCCATGGAGGAAGGCGCAACCATTCTTGTCACCACGAAAACAAATGACTATTGTAATAGCCTGTCAGCTGCTTTGAGTGTTACAGGGACAGAGAAATCAATTTCTACTAGATAATTAACCATTTCAATTGATAGAGAGCTACTTTGAAAAATCTTTTGAAAGAGGGAAAAGATGATGCATTAGGTCTCTTTAGGATGACTATTTTTCAGTTGCTGATATAGTTTTTTCTCTAATTACGGAAACTCTTTATGTTACATATATTTTTCTACCTTATTGTTGGGAGCTTAACTGTGGAAACTTCCTTGGTTTCATGATTAAATTCTTGACTCACTGATAACAAAACATGGCAATCTGTAGATCCCGTAGTCAGCCATTTCTGCGGGAGAGATGTACTCTCTCCTATACATGCACATATACATTTCTGGATAGACTGGATTTTTCTCTGTGTTGTTAAAGGAAAGCAAGGTTATCCTATGTACTTCTGTAAGTAGCAGAAGCCTAGAATGGGCCAGACTAAGCCAGTGTGTAGTGCTTAGGTTGTTCTTGGCCTTGGGAGCTTCTAGCTTCATAGAGACATCAGGTGTTACCATAGTCATACAAGTAGGTGTATGATTGCAAACTGTGATAAAGGTGTACTAGGTACTGTGTGCAGTCCAAATACCAGTGCATGATAATAACCATAGCTAACACCTATATAGCCTTACTAACGTGCAGGGACTGTTCTAAATGCTTTGCCTGTAGGAACTCAATGCACACAAAAAACTATAAGGTAGGTGATGACAGAAACTGACTCAGAGCAAGGTAACATAGAAAATGGCTGTCTTAGTTCACTTGTGTTGATAGAACAGAATACCTGACACTGGGTAATGTATAAAGAACAGAAATTTATTTTCTCACAGTTCTGGAAGCTGGGAAGTCCAAGATCAACACGCTGGCATCTGGTAAAGGCCTTTTTGCTGTGTCCTCACGTGGAGGAAGAGTAGAACATCCCAGCCGAATGCTGCGTGAAGCCTCTTTCATAGGGGTCTTACTCCCATTCATACGTGAGGAACCCTCATGGCCTAATCACCTCTTAAAGGCCCCACCTCTCAATACTATCACATTGGCAACAGCTGGATTTTGGAGGGGACACATTCAAACCACAGCAGTGGCAGAGCCAGGATTTAAACCCAGATAGCCTGATCTATTTCTTTTTTTCTTAGCACATCAATTTAATTTCATTTCTGAGTTCTCTTCCTCTTGGGATACAATCTTCGTCATTACTGAGGGAGGGTTCCATTCCTAGGGTTGTGCAAAGGTCCTGGGGTCTTATGGAAAGGCAATACAAGGGATGCCCTCAGGCCATCTGTTGACAGGTCATCGTTAGGATGCCTACTGGCACCACAGCATCGAACTTCAACGTCTTGGGGCTCTGTAGCTTTTGTGCATGTTTGGGATATGGGGAACTTGGGTGGGAACTTTTTGCCTATTTTGGGCTCCTCATGGCTCCATTTGGGGCCCCTCAGTACCATAGGTGACAATATAGCATGGTGGTTAAGGGATTGGCTCTTGGAGCCAGACTGCCTGGGTTTGAATCCTGCCTCTGTTATTAGGAAATTATAGACCTTGGGTGACTATGAGAAAGTCACTTAACTACTCCAGGCCTCAGTTTCCCCACCTGTAAAATGAGAATAATAATAGTATCTACTCATAAGATTGTTTTAAGGATTAAATGAGTTAAGAATTCATATATATACACACATAAGTTCTGTTATGATGGTCATTTAGTCCTCCTGAAGTCTGGTCTCTGTCTGAGAGCAGGCACACACTACTTTCCCATTGTACGGCCTCAGAATATGGTCCCTAACTTCACACAGGCCCCTTTTCTCCTCTTCCTCTCACCACCTGGTATACGCTCCTCAAAGAGTTTAGATTTTTCAAAAGCCCAAGAAGAGCTGTTCACCTTAGGCTTTGATTCTTGGTCTTCTCTGCTAAAATCACAGGAGGAAGGAATTGCAATGTAGTTGTCCCTTGGTATATGGCAGGGGGAAGGGCTGCTTTCAAGAGCCCCCCCACCTAGTGTACCAAATCGGCACATACACAAGTCCTGACGTTGGCCCTGTGTATATACCGGTTTCGTGTCTTGTGAATATGTATTTTCTTTCTTTTTATAAATTTAAAAATAGAGATGGGGTCTTGCTCTTGCTCAGGCTGGTCTGGAACTCCGGAGCTCAAGCGATCCTCCAGCCTCACCCTCCCAGAGTGCTAGGATTATAGGTATGAGCCAGCACACCCGGCCTGAATATGTATTTTTGATCTGTGTTTGGTTGAAAAAAATCTGACAAAAGTGGACCCGTGCAGTTCAAACCCATGTCTTTCAAGGGTCAACTGTACTTAAGGTGAGTGGTTGGTGGTAGAAAATATAAAGCACAACATAAAGGAAAAGACAAGTTGTTTTTTCTCTCTACTCACATTCAATATAGAACTCTTCTATGACCAGATGTGTGGGTTGTTTTCCCCACACACCAAGCAATTCTCCAGTGGACACCAACTGGGTGTTCCATAATTCAATTCTGACACCATCTACCTGGAGATAGTGTCAGATCCCACAGGTTAAAGGCTCAGTCCCACAAGCCTGCCCCTCATTTCAGATGCCCATTAAGAGTCCCTGTTTGTGACTTGTGCTTCTCACCAACTGGCTATAAATTGGGTTTCATGTGATTTCCCTCCTCGGGTTTGAAAATTTGCCAGAACTGCTCACAGAACTCAGGGAAACACTTCACTTACATTTATCGGTTTATTATAAAGGACAGATGCAGAGGTACATAGGGAGAGGTATGGGGGAAGGGGCACAGAGCTTCCATGCCCTCTTGCAGGGGGCACCACCCTCTAGGAGCTCAGCAACCCAGAAGCCCCTCAAATCTTGCAGTTTGAGTTTTTATAGAGGTTAATCTCCAGTCCCCCCTCCTCCTACCCAAGTCAAGAGATTAGTGGGTGAGTGGGGCTCAAAGTTCCAATCCTCCAATCAGGCATTTTCATCTAAGTCACCTCATTAACATAAACTCAAGTGTGATCAAAAGGGGTGCATAATGAATAACAAAGACATTCCTAACATGTAGGAAATTCCCAGAGTTTTAGGGGCTCTGTGACTGGAACCAGAGACAAAGACCAAATACACTTCACATGATACCACACACAAATTAGGATTTCAATAAATTATCCTGCC
The DNA here is from genome assembly GCA_963575035.1 of Avahi laniger. Taxonomy (NCBI): domain Eukaryota; kingdom Metazoa; phylum Chordata; class Mammalia; order Primates; family Indriidae; genus Avahi; species Avahi laniger. The sequence goes on along the minus strand of CAUYSK010084155.1, from coordinate 30,074 downwards.
TCAAGTGCTATAAAGAAAAAGTGCAAGGTGCTATGAGAAGGAATAGCTCATGACAACTCCGTGCAGCAGGTATGTGGCACTTTGCCAAAGTTACAGAGGCAGGCAGACCCAAACTAGGTTGTCTAGGAGAAATCAGACACACTGACTCTTTAACTGGAATAACAAATTAACAACAACTATAAAGTATAATTTTGAAAATGGGAAAAACAATCTCATCAACCAAACTTATTTTTACGTTCTCTCGTAGTTCCTAGTTCCGATACATAGCTGAATTTTGATACAATTGTAATCATGGCATCACACTATCTTGCATGCAGCTTTTTTCACTTAGTGTATTGTTATTGGCATTGCCCCGTATTTCCAGCTTTAAAACTGGCATTTTCAACCACTGCAAGACATTCCTTGTGTGCTGGGCCATGATTTACTTAACTATTCTTCTGCAGTGGGGCTTTGGTGGGCTTTCCACTTTTTCACTATTATAAATAACACTGCAGAGCTCTGGGCCTCTGCTGGATTGCTTCCTTAAAGGTAAATTCTGGGGGATGGGAGGGTGGAGATTATGTGTTGAGTGGCAATGTAGCAGGAAGACCACAGGGCTGTGGGGTCACACAGAACTGGGCTGGAATTCTGGCTCCATTTCCCAGTGGGGCTTAGTCTTCAATTCACTGTTTTCAATTGTGGATCAACACTTATTAATGGATCAAGTCTCAGTCAGCATTAAAAAAAAAGAAAGGAAAAAAATAGAAGAGAATACATTACCTACAGAATTGTTTTGTTAAACATCTCCTTAAAGGTATGCATATGTGTATTGGGTTGTGATGTAAATGTGTTTTTTCACTCTGGGTGTGGGCGAAACAAGTTGGGAAATACTCCTTCAACCTTTCTGGTCCCCTTTCTTCCCTGGGCAATAAACTGGACTTCATAAGGAAGTTGTGAAAGTGTTCACACTCAATCCTTCACCTTATCCTTCTCCACCGGCCACCACCGTAGTCCCGGGCACTATTATCTCTTGCCAGGACAACTGCAGTAGCCTCCTAACCAAGCTGCTTTTTCTCCACCCTGCCCCATTACAATCATTCTCATCCCAGGAAGAGTGATGTCTTAAAACCTAATTCAGATCGTGTCACTCCCCTGCTTGAATTGTTACAATGGCCTCCCATTCCCCCACCTGCCTACGGTTAGGGGGAAAAGTCCAGACTCCTTACCCTGGCCTGCAAGGCCCTCCCCCCACCTCTTCAATCTCCTTCCTCTCACCACCCTTTGCTCACTCACCCTCTCGCTCCAGCCAACCCCTCGAGGCAGGGCCTTTGTACTTGCCGTTACCTTCTGAACATCTTTCTTGGGGACCTGTCCATCCCCCGGGGGCCGGCTCCCTCTCATCACCTAGATCTGGGCTCAAAAGCCGCCTCCTCAGAGAGACCCTCCAGGACTGTCCATCTGCCCTGTGCCCATGCTTTGGCCCATTGCTCTTTTAAAATTTCCCTTCCAGCTCGTATCCCTCTCTGGTACGATGCCGTCTCATTGCTTGTGTCAGGGGCCACCACAGAGACGTGAGCTCCGGGAGAGCGGAGAAGGGTCTCGGGGACTTGCGGACAGCCGCGCCTCCCCACGGATTCTCGGGTCTGCCGGGAGCGCTCCCTGTTCCCCGCAAAATCGCCTCAGTCCCGCTCCCAGTCTTGCTCTCGTGTCCAGGTCATCCGCTCGCCCGCCTCAAGCCGGCGCCGGTGTTTTCGTTCCGGGTCGGGGGGCGGGGCCTCGGCGGCGGGGCTCTACTTCCGGGGCGGGGCGGCCGGGGCGGGGCACGCTGTCTCCCGGCCTGTCTGGAGCTTGGGGCTGCAGAAGCGGCTGTGGCGGCACGGCGCAGGCACCGGCCTGGGGAGCTGCATCATGAGCGGTGAGTGGCGGCCCCGCTGCTGTCACCCTCCCCCGCCACTCCGGCTCCCGCCGCTGCAGCTGCACATTCTGGCCCCTCAGTCCCCGCGCCCCGCTGGCTCGCAGACCCCCGCCCCATCGCTCCGTTTCCTGACCCCTGGCCGCCTGTACCCGGTTCCTGGCTGGCCCCTGGTCACCTGCAGTTCTCTGATCCCCCCGAGGCCGGGCACTCCTAGTCTCCTGCTCCTGTCCGTCAGTTACAACCAGCTCCCAGACCCTTGCCCCCCAGTCCCTCCAATCCTACCCCCTTGCCCAGTCCCCAGACCCCCAGGTTCTGAGACCTCCCGTACCTCAGTCCCTCCCAGCTCCTAGACCCGCCGAGTGCCAGCTCTAGTTCCCGGTCCCCCGGCTCGCCAGTCATTCCCCCTACCCAGGCCCCTTGTCTCCAGTCACTTCAGTTTCCCGACTGGCAAAGTGTTTCTGGACTCCTAGTTTGCTGACCTCTGAACCCCCATGGTCCCAGTAGTTTCCTGTCCCCAGAGAACTCTCAGTTCTACAGCCCCTTTGTCTTCCCCATCCCTCTTATTCCCCCACTTCTGTCCCGCAGTGCTTTGCTGTTCCAGTCACCAGTTGTTCCCAGTTACCCTCTCAGCTTCCCTCTCCGGTCCTTGGTTTTACATTTCATTATTCTTTCTCATACTCCAGCCCCTTCCATTTCTCATCCTAGCTCATCACTTAAGGTCTCTCCTGCCCTGTCCTGCAGCCCTTCCCTTCTTGTCCAATGCCTGGCCCCTCTGGGGACCGTTGCTTTGCCCTTCCCAGTCCAAACTTCTCCCTCCCACTAGAGAGGGGGTTTTGGAGGGGAGGCTGGAAGTGCAGGAAGGTGGGACAGCTAGTCCTCCGTGTTTCTGAAGTTTAGTCCTTTGACTCTGACTGGATGTTCACCCTCCTTTCCTCGGAAGAGTCCTATTGGTGTTTTGGTGCTAAGTCATTCCTGGGTGGAGATGGGAGTGACTCAGGGAAGCCTCTCAGCTCACTGTCTTTTTGGCCACTCTGGATCTGGATTTACTTAGGAGGACCCGCCTACCCTCTTAGTGCCCGTTTTTCCCTCACCGTGGAATTGCTTCTGAGGAATCCCTGCACCACCCCACTTGGCGCTAGCCTTCCACCCAGGCGTTTCTGGAGAGCGAGAGGGGGCAAGGTGGAGGGGATACCCGTCTTCAATTTTGCTTTTTAAGTTATGGTTGTGGAATTTTTAAAAACAAGTTTTATGCCTTTTGGTTCTGCTGTTCAAGAGCAAGATTTATGAAATTGATGGTCCCAATGATGGGGTGGTGAGGGGGGATTTTCTGGGAGGTAGTCCACCTTTTGTTTTTCTGATCCTTGAACATCGGTGATAGCACAACAAAGATGCCGTGAGCTGGCTTCCACCAGGAGGTGTTGTAGCTTGGTATAAGTGCAGGCTCTGGGGCCACACTTCCTGGGTTCAAATCTTGGCTCTGCCACATAAAGCTGTGTGATTTAGAGTAAGTCACTTGACCTTTCTGAGTCCCAGCAAAATAGGGATACATAATAGTGCCTGACTCCTTGGCTTGTTGTAGTCATTAAGTAATATGGCTCAGGTAAAGTGATTGGTGTTGTGCCTCTCACAGAGTACATTGTCAGCATCCGAGAGCTGTTGTTGTTTCCATAAAGACCCATGTGGGGTGGGGGTGGGGTTGTTTCTTGGCCCAGTTCTGGGACAAGGGCTGGGACCAGGCACTCTCTGAAAATCCTTTTCTTTTAATGTGACCAAGGAGTGTCTTCCATAAGCTCACAGTTCTGGACCATTTTGTCTTCTGCCTTCATCACAGGAGGAAATGAAATTGCCAAGTCAAGGGAAATTGGTCAGTTTATCTTTCAAGGAACAACTTAGTATCAAAACTCAGGAAGTTTTTAAATTTAATTAAAAAATCATTAGGTCTAAAGCCAAACAAATTATAAAAGGAAACCAACAAATGGCTTTTTAGGAAAAAGCATTAAGGATGAAAGCCTTCCTTTGGAAAGATTGTAATTGAGGCAAAAAAGTGATTGCTGAGGATGGAAGGGGAAGTCCCAAGGTATGTTTAATCATTTCTTTCTTTTTTTTTTTTTTGAGGCAGAGTCTCACTCTTTTGCCCGGGTTAGAGTGAGTGCCATGGCGTCAGCCTAGCTCACAGCAACCTCACACTCATGGGCTCAAGCGATCCTCCTGCCTCAGCCTCCCGAGTAGCTGGGACTACAGGCATGCGCAACCACGCTTGGCTAATTTTTTTTCTATATATTTTTAGTTGTCTGATTAATTTCTTCCTATTTTTAGTAGAGACGGGATCTCGCTCTTGCTCAGGCTGGTTTCAAACTCCTGAGCTCAAACAATCCGCCCGCCTCGGCCTCCAGAGTGCTAGGATTACAGGCATGAGCCACCACGCCCGGCCTTTAATCATTTCTTGAGAACTCAGTTCAAAGTGGGCTTCCTCAATTGTGGTGATAATTGACATATGATAAAATAATGTGGCATGGAAATACTTCCTCTCTTTCTTCTGTCTCTCGCTTTCTCTTTTTTTTTAAATAGAAAATTTCAGATGTCATGAAAGTGGAGAAAATAGTATAATGATCTCCCATGTACCCTCACATGGCTTACACTGTTATTAGCTCTTAGCAGTTTCGTCAGTATCCCTACCTGCTTCCCACCTCCTCCCTAGGTTATTTTGCAGCCAATCCCAGACACCATATCATTTCACCTGTAAATATTTTCATATGTATCTCTAAAACATAGGATTCTTTTTTAAAAAACATAATTCTGGCTGGGTGCGGTGGCTCATGCCTATAATCCTAGCCCTTTGGGAGGCTGAGGCGGGAGTGTAACTTGAGACCAGGACTTGAGACCAGCTTAAGCAGGAGCAAGACCCTGTCTCTATAAAAAGTAGAAAAATTAGCTGGGTGTGTTGTCACGCATCTGTAGTCCAAGCGACTTGAGAGGCTGAGACAGGAAGATCACTTGAGCCCAGGAGTTTGAGGTTGCACTCTAGCCTGGGTGACAGAACAAGATCCTGTCTCAGAAAAAAACAAAAACAAAAAACCATAATGCCATTATCATACCTATAAGAAATTAGCAATAATTCCTTAATATCATCAAATATTTAATCGCTGTTCAAATTTCCATGATTGTCTTAGAATTTTATTTTACAGTGTATTTTTAAAACCCTTGCCTCCTTTTTTTTTATGTTTCTTTCTCTGTTTTTTGATATATTCACAGAGTTGTGCAAACATTACCATAATCAATTTTAGAGCATTTTTATTACCTAGGAAAGAAACCTTGTTACCCGTATTAGCAGTCAGCCCGCATTGCCCCTTCCCTCAGCCCCTGGCGAGGACTAATCTGTTAATATTTTCTGCCTCTGTGGATTTGCCTGTTGTGGATATTTCATATAAATCAGTGGTCCCCAGGCTTTTTGGCACCAGGGACTGGTTTCATGGAAGACAATTTTTCCCCGGACTGAGGATGTGGGGGCGGGGTGTCATGGGTCGGGGGAGGGGGGAATGGAGCTCAGGCAGTGATGCGCAGCCTGTTTCCTAACAGGCCGCAGATGGGTACTGGGCAAGGCCCAGGGCTTGGGGACTCCAGATAAATAAAATCATTCAATATGTAACCTTTTGTATCTAGCCTTTTTCGCTAAGTATAATGTTCTTGAAGTTCAACCATATTGTAGCATGTATCTGTACTTCATTCCTTTTTGTGGCCAAATAGTTGATAATATTCCATTGTGTGGATATTACACATTTTGTTTATCTGTTCATCAATCGATGGACGTTTGGGTTGTTTCCACATTTTGGCTATTATGAATAATGCTGCTGTGAGCGTCCATGGACAGGTTTTTGTGTGTGGATGTTTTCGTTTCTCTTGGGTGTGTATCTGAGTGGGATTGCTGGGTCATAAACCTTGTTTAACTATATGAGGGCCTGTTTTCCAAAGTGGCTGCACCATTTTAACGTCCTGCTAGCAGTATGTGAGGATTCTAGTTTCTCTACATCCTCACCAGCAGTCCTTTTGATAATAGACATTCTAGTGGGTGTGAAGTGGTATCTCTTTGTGGTTTTGATTTGCATTTCCTTTATGACTAGTGATGTTCAGCATCTTCTGGCCAATTGTATATCTTCTCTGGAGAAATGCCTATTCAGATCCTTTGCTTACATTTTATTTTTTTTATTTTTTTATTTTTTTGAGACAGAGTCTCACTCTGTTGCCCTGGCTAGAGTGAGTGCCGTGGCGTCAGCCTAGCTCACAGCAACCTCAGACTCCTGGGCTCAAGCAATCCTCCTGCCTCAGCCTCCTAAGTAGCTGGGACTACAGGCATGTGCCACCATGCCCGGCTAACTTTTTCTATATATTTTTAGTTGTCTGATTAATTTCTTTCTATTTTTAGTAGAGACGGGGTCTCGCTCTTGCTCAGGCTGGTTTGGAACTCCTGAGCTCAAACAATCTGTCTGCCTCGGCCTCCCAGAGTGCTAGGATTACAGGCGTGAGCCACCGCGCCTGGCTTATGCTTACATTTTAATTGGGTTTGTCTTTTTTTGGTTGAGCTTGTAAGAATCTTGTATGATTTCTGGATGCAAGTCCCTTATCAGATATATTATTTACAAAAATTTTCTCCCATTCTGTGGGTTGTCTTTTCATTTTCTTGATGGTATTCTTTGAAGCACAAAGTCTTTTCTTAAACTACAAGTTCCCCTTTAATCATTCTCTTTTTTTCCCTTGCAATTTTTTTTTTTTAAGAAAACAGTATTTATCTTAAGTTTTTTTTGCCGAATGCAGGATTTTGCTGATTGTGTCTGTCGGTGTGGCTTAACATGTTTCTCAGTGTCTTGTATATCCTCTACATTGGCAATTAGAGTCTGGTGGTTTTTTTTTTTTTTTTTTTTATTTTTTTGGTGCCAAGAATACTGTGTTGAGATCTGCTGTAATTTTGATTTGAAAATGTTTGCGTAGAGTCAGAGGTCAGATGGGTTCACGGCTGAATACATTAAGTGCAAACAACCAGGAAGTGGAATGGCCCTAGGTAATGCATACACAAGATAAATGGGTATCAGGAGGCCAGGAACTACTGAGATGACCATTAACAGGGGAGTGGACAAACATTATGTGGTATGTATGGTCACATGATGGGAAACCTCAAAGATGTTAAAAGGAATAATATGGATTTATACACGTCACCATGGCCATCTCTCAGTGTTCTGTAAAAAAGGCAGGGTGTAGAATTATAGCTAAAATATATATCTTATACAAATTAAAGACATACACAAGACAACATTCATTTATTCATATGTGTCTGTAAAAGTGAATAAATTATCAGATACTTGCCAGAAAGATACTTGCCAGGTGTGTGTGGGTGGTTGTCACAAGGGTGGTAGTGGTCACAATTTGTTTATTTTCTTTAAAGAGCCCCATAGATAGGAATACTTGCTTGCCAGCTTCTTCAGGCTAAGGAATTCTGATTTCCAGATAATGCTTTTGCTCTTAGTGGGAAAGTAGAACTTGTAGAGCCAGAAAATCATTATTATTCTCAACCATTGTCTTTTGTAAGACTTTATACTTGAAAGTCCTTAATGTTCCTTTCCATCATTAATTATTTTTTCAGGAATTCTTCTGAAGTTAGAAAGACCCTGAAATCCCTGTTTCAAGAGTGGGGAAAACCAGGCCACACAGGTCAAATAATTAGTGGGACAGACGAGCTCCTAGGGCCTGGTATATCAGAGTTTTGGGCTTAGTGGGTGATTTACTGCTGTTTCTTGCCTGATGTTTATGTACATTTTGGCAGTGTTTTCTTATTTTTCTGGAATGTTGAAGGTCATGGTTTTCTCCTTGGCATTGACTGGAACCTTTCCAGCAGTGGCTCGTACTTAGAATAAAGAACCGGCTGAGACAAGTGAATGGAAAAAGAATATTTGTGGTTTTCATTCAAAGCCGGAAAGTGATGCTATCAACATTTTTTTCCCCTCTTATGAAGGCGCTGGATTGATCTATTATGGTGGAACGTAAGAAGTAAGTGTTCCACTGTCAGCAAACATTCCACCACCTCCTATGCTAGCAGGTGGCAGTGGTCTAAATCCCACTGGCGCTGACCCTCCTGCTTCCCTGCTGCACGACTGTGTCTGGGTAACCAATAGGAAGTCAGGTTCTTGGAGCTCTTAAAATTCAGAACTAAAATCCAAGATTTTATGGACTTCGGTAAATTATGGCAATGTGGACATAATTCCAGATAAAGTGCCTTCCATCTGCTACCATCTTATGTATTCATAGGCCATGCATTCTCCGTGGTGGTGATACCAGCCACAAGGGATGGAAATTGGTTGTCAGGGGATTTAAAAATTTATGCTTATGTATAAAGCACAGATATGCATGTAGTACATACACAGATATATGTGGTGTTAAAATTTCAGGGAGGGGGTCATTAGAAAAAAATGTCTAAAAAGTGTCCTAAGGGAGAAATAATGAAAAAAAGATTGGTAGAAACACTGATATAGGCTGAAGTAACTTTATTGTTATCATATAAATTTCCACCTTATTTTCACCTTACCGTTTCAGGTTAAAACTTTACCACATTGCTGCATGGACTTCATATTGATCACTTCCACGGGCTATGCATAGTCCCTCATTCATCCATCATTTGGCATGTAGCACAATCATTAAACAATTGACTCTACTTGTAGAGACTTAGCTAATCTTCCTTTCTTTTCTTTCTTGTTATAAGTAATGATGCAGTGAACATTTTTGTGCGAGGTAGTTTTCCTTCCTTTGGATTATGTTTTCAGGATGATTTCCCAAAAGTAGCATTAACATCAAATTTTCATTCTTGATTGCTTTCTTTGCTAAAGCAGTTGTATTAGTTCAAAATGTTGCCAGTAAGCATGAGAGCTCCACTGGCAGCAGAGACTGTCCAGAAATTCGGGGTTCACCATTCAGCAAACAGTTACTGGATGATTACTTGGTACATTTGCTATCACTTGTCAAAGGGCTGTACTGATGGTGTCTATTAAAGAAAGCCGAATGAACATACCATGAAGGTTTTGCTGGAGTAATGCTGGGTGTGTTAGCCAGCACTTTTGTCAATGGAATGTGGCAGAGGTGATCAAACTGATTTAAGCAACATGGGGATTTGTAGTGTCTTGTAATACAAAAGTCTAGGGATAGGGGCTGGCTTCAGGCTCAGCTGGATTCAGGTGCTTAGGGATTATCAGACTGTCTTTCTGGCTAGCTCTTAGCTCTGCTTTCCTCTCTGTTGGCTTCATACACAGGCAGCCTCTCCTTCACGGAGGCAAGATGACGACCAGCAGCTCTTGGGCCACATCCTGTAATGTAGCAATCCCTGAGCAAAGAGTGGGCCTCTTACCGAAGTGCTCCAGCAAAAGTCCTGGGGCTGACACATAGGGGTCTGGCTGGCCAAGTGATCATCCCAGAACCCTCGCTGTGACTCTGCTTGGCCAGGTCTGAATCAAAAGCCCAGTCCAGAGCCCAAGTGTGGAGTCTGTCCTACTGAATTGTCTGGATGGAGGATGAACCACAGGGGGAGGGCTGTTGTGATTTTGGATGGAGTGGTCAGGAGGGCCTCACCGGGAAGGTGATGTCAGAGCAGAGACCCCATGAGGCAGGGGACTCAAGTATGTTTTGTGCCCTTGCAGATGGAAGGGGTGAGAATTGCCTTTTTCTGAGGTGGGAGAGGCTGTGGGCAACAGGCTGGTGAAGGGTGGAGCGGTCTGAAGCCTGTAGGGGGAGCGAGGACCCTTTCCCTGCAGACTTTTGCTGGATGATCCAGGAGCCTTCAGAGGCCTGGCAGGTAGCATTTCCTCTGCCCGCCTGGACAGCATCCTGCTTCCTCCAGGGTGGGAGCCTTGCCCACTCCATTTCATTTTTCTTTGCCTGCATCTGCATTTCTTGGAATCTGTTCTTTCCTTCTACAACTTTAAAAAAACCCAAAAAACTAAAATGAAATTAAATACTATTGTGAAAACAGAATATACCTTTAAATATACCTTCCTAGCACATTAAATATTGGAATTTATAGGTATTCCACTTCTGCCTTTGTTCAAAGCATATACTGTATGTGCATTGTACATAATTGCATTGTGTCTACATTTGAATTAGGATGTCCACTTACATTATTGTACTCGTCCATGTTCCTTCTTTTCGCAATTATTAAAAAAGACAGCATGACATTCCACCAGATCGATGTACTGCAGTTATTTAACCTTTCTCCCATTGTAACTAAAGAAAGTAAATTCCATTTATGATGTTTTAGGATGGGATTGGCAAATGCTTTCTGTGAAGGGCCAGACAGTAAATGTTTTCTGCTTTATGGGCCATCTGGTCTCTGCTCCAAGTATTCACCTCTTGTTGTGGTATGAAAGCAGCCGCAGGCAATACGTAAATAAAAGAATGTAGCTGTGTTCCAATAAAACTTTATTTAGAAAAATAGGCAGCAGCTGGATTTGGCTTGGGGGCTGTAGTTTACTGACCCTTTACTAGGAGACTGCAGTAAAAGTCTTTGTGCCCATGATGCCCTCTACAGTCAGGCGTTGTATTGTGAAAAAAGTTTTGGATGTAGACAATCCTGGGTTTAACTCCCTGTTGAAGAACTTGGGCTTGGGTTCAAATTATTGAACCTTCTGACTCTTAATTCCTTCATCAGAAAATAGAAATTAAAGCAAGCGGTGACTGTGTAGTTCCTTCCTCAATATCTGGAAGATGGAGGGACTAGTGGAATAGTTGTTTATTCCTTTTCTCATTTCCCCTGTTCCTCCTTAGCTTAATTTGCAAGGTGTGAAAAAGGTATTTTGATATTTTTGTAGCTTTTGGTTTGCATTGCCACATTCCTTTTCAGAACTTACTGCATCAATATATTATTACCAGTGGTGTGTGCCTGATTATCATAGCTTTACCAGCATTGGGAAATTTCATTTTAAATGTTTTTTGGTTAATTTAGTAGTTACACAAATAATGGTGCCATGTGGTGGTAAGTATATCATTTGCATTTCTTCAGGCATAAAGGAAGGTATGCTTTCTCTTTAAAGTATCTGCACACTGCTTTTTAGTGTTTTTTTTCCTGCAGCAAGGATTGGCAAACTGGGCTGGCCACCTGTTTTGTAAATAAAGTTTTATTGGAATGCAGCCACATCCATTCATTTACTATTGTCTATGGCTGCTTTCATGCTACAATGGCAAATTGAGTAACTGTGACAGAGACCACACAGCCTGCAAAACCTAAAATATTTACTGTTTTGCTCTTTACAGAAAATGTTTGCTGATCCCTGCTCTAGAGTAAACTGATGGTCCTATTCTTTGCTCACTGATTCTGTCTTGATCTTAGACATTATAAGCCCACATGGATGGCCTGAGCTCCTCTATCTCGAGGCAGAGCCTGCCTCTTTACATTGTGTGGTGGCAGCAAGTCTGTCCTTTTGTCCTGGCCCAGCTGTGCCACTTCAGCCCACAATACTGGGCGCCAGCGCCCTGACTTTGGGAAGAACGTCCGTTTTATCTGTGCATGCGGTAATGCTTGAGCAGACAAAGCCACTGCCTCGCCCTGCTCATTACATGCCCGGGCAGCTGTCGTGTCCTGGCCTGGTCTGGTCCTCTCCATCTAAAGCAGCCACTTGCGGAATCACAGAAATGAACCCCACTAGAGTCTAGATTCAGCAATTGTGGATTCCTTCTGTGAGTGGGGGTTCAGTGAAGTTCCTTTCCATCCCCAAGAGGGCTCACAAGCCGGGGGTGGGCAGGCCAGTTTATGTCCCCGTAATCCTTTCCATGGTAGGGATTGTACCAGGGGTGTGGGGGGGCTGGAGGGCTACAGAAGCGCAGTGTGGAGAGCAGTTGTGCCCACAGAGAACTCTCAGCAGGAAAGTTTCTCTGAGAAGGTAACATCTGAGCCAGCCATCAGGAGATTGGTTTTTCTCTGGTGGCCCTTTGACAAGAGAGTCCTTTTTCTGTGCTGAAATTGAGCCATCCAGGGGGTTACCTTGGTTTTGTGGAGGTTGGACGGCACCAGCTTTGGGGTAAAATGTTGAGTCTGTCACCTCTAAGCTGTCCCTTGGGCAAATGATCAACGTCTTCAAGGCTCAGTCCTTCATTTGTTTCAGTGGGGCTGCCAGCACCCACCTTCCAGGTAGATGTGAAGCTTAAATTGGTCAGATCTGGCCCCAGGTGTGTTGCATTTGGTTCATGCAGAGTCAGCGGGAACACTGCTCTAACAAGAGTTTAATTAGGTGCCAACTAATTGACATCAAACTCTGGATTTGCAGCCTCTGATGAAAAAAACCAGGAGATGGGCATTGCAGGTGTTGCCGTGAGGTACTGTCAGCCAGAGATGAGTAGCAGTTGCCATCCCGAAAGGGGCACCTGCGCAGCTCTTGCCGTCGCCACATTGCGTGCCCACCCTGCTCATTTCCATGCTCCGCCTGACCAGTGGGCATCGCGGGGTCCATCTTAATCTTGGACGTGCCTCTGGCATGTGTTGAGCAGTCCTTTCTGCCCTCCTCCTCCTTCCCTTCTGCTTTCTTCCTGTGTCTTTGTTTGGAATGGTAGCGGATTTGGGGGGATGGGGCGGAAGTTAAACAACATCAGTCGCACTAGACTCGTCACTGGGCTAATAGCACCAAACATCCCAGATGCCTGCAAAGGTAACTGAATGTGAATTCTGCAGTGACAGCTTGTGCCCTGCAAGGCTTTATTTGTGGGGTCTTAGAGGGTGAGGGAGGTGGGAATGTGATTATGATGAGGGCCTGGTTTCCAGCCTGCTGGCGAACTGTAACGTGTAAAAATCTAACTGCACGATGGCTGTAAGGTCTGCAGACACAGACACTATTGTTTTAATTTTTAACCCTGCCCCCTTCCTTCATTACTTCTGCTAGGGCAGTGGTCCGTTAAATCCAGCCCAAAGGCTGTTCATTAACATACTGTCTAGGGCTGCTTTCACACTATGGTGGCAGGGTCGAGTGGTTGTGACAGCAACCCTCTGGCCTGCAGGGCCTAAAATATTGACTGTGTGGCTTTTTACAGAAAGAGTTTGCTGACTCCCATTCTAGGGCCTGCTAAAGGTGCAGATTGATTCAGCCAAAATGAGAAACTCAAGTCATCTGAGACAACCTGCCAGAGATGCGTATGCATGGCTTAATAGAAATGCCGTGTGCATTGCGGTTTTTTGCAGGGCACATCGAATGAATCACAAAATATCATTGTGTCTGTCCTGTAATATGGCATTATTGTGTATTCATCTATGCCTCTGGATGTTCTGGCCACTGTGAAGATAGTTCAGTGCAGGGGATCGGAGCAAAAGAGCCAGAGCTAGGAAGCAGTAAGGGCTGGGGTGGCTGTCACAGAGGGCTTGGCAAGTCCTGTGAAGGAAGAGCCATGCTGGACAGGGCAGCCAGAAATGGGCTGGCAGCTGGAGGGGCATGTGGACGCAAGGCCTGGGTTTTATTAAATTGGGGGAGACATTACGACATCCTTGTATGCTGTTGGAATTGTGTAGTGAGAAGGAGAAACCGATGATGTGGGATGAGAGGGACAATTACTGGAGCATGTTCTTGAGCAGGTGAGGAGACAGGATTCAGAGCACAAGTGGAGGTTTAAGTTATGTAGTCTTTCGGTGCCTCAGTGTCATCGTCTGTGAACTGGGATAGTCAGACTTACTTTATGGCAGAATTTCCCAACTGCAGCATTATGGGCTAGACAATTCTTGTTTGTCAGGGGTGTCTTGTGCACTGTAGCATGTTTAGTGGGGCCCCTGGCCTCTCCACCCACTGGATGCCAGTAGCACCCTCCGAGTTTTGCTAACCAGAAATGTCTCCTGACATTGCCAAATGTCCCCTGGGGGGCAAAATCACCCTGGTTGAGAATTGCTTATCTACACCCACTCTTGGGTAATGAGGTGTACGTAAGTGAGCCTCTTTGGACTCCCCTTGAGTGTGTCTATTGTTGTCTGTTAGGACCGTGACTGATCTGGATGTTAGGGACCTCCTAGCATCAGGGGGACATTCCCCTCAGTATCTTCAGAAATATGAAAGAGAAGTGAGCAGGGAGTAGCTTCCCTAGTGTGTGATTCAATGTGGGGACTGGGTGCTCTCTGGAAGTGGCTTGTCCCACCCTTGGGGGAATCCTATTGCAGTTGTTCCTTTGGCTTGGAATGTTCTTTTGGCCAGTATCTATCTGTTGCAGTCCTTCTCATTAAAAAAAAAAAAAAAAAAAAAAAATATATATATATATATATATATATATATTTTTTTTTTTTTTTGAGACAGAGTCTCACTCTCTTGCCTGGGCTAGAGTGCCTGGCATCAGCCTAGCTCACAGCAACCTCAAACTCCTGGGCTCAAGCGATCCTCCTGCCTTAGCCTCCCAGGTAGCTGGGACCACAGGCACGCACCACCATGCCCGGCTAATTTTTTCTATTTTTAGTTGTTTGGCTAATTTCTTTGTATTTTTACTAGAGAAGGGGTCTTGCTCTTTGCTCAGGCTGGTCTTGAACTCTTGAGCTCAAGCAATCCTCCCGCCTTGGCCTCCTAGAGTGCTAGGATTATAGGCGTGAGCCACTGCGCTTGGCCAAAAATATTTTTTTATTGAGGTGAAACTCACATAACATAGTATTAACCATGGTTTAGTGATCAATTCAGTGGCATTTAGTGCATTTGCATTATTGTGCAACTGCCACCTCTATCTACTTCCACCCAGAGGAAACCCTGTATCCATGAAGCAGTTGTCACCTATCTGTGTTACCTCCATGGATTTGCCTGTTCTGGTTCTCATTTTTGAAAGCATGACTCATGTTCCTGCTTTTTCAGTAAGCCTCTCCTGGGCCCCCGGCGGGATGGCAGTGTGGGGTGATGAAGGAACACTTTCCTTCCAGAGTCAGCCTCCAGTGCAGCACTTGCCTTGCCGTGTGACCTTGGGCAGAACTCCTTGCACACAGTGGGCACCCAGAGAATGTTGCCTTCTTTTTCTTTTCTCCCTCACACCAGGCACAGTTCTAGGTGCGCCATATACGTTCACTCATTAGTGATCTTAAGAGGTAGCTTCTCCGATGAGGAGCCTGAAGCAGAGAGGTTAAGTAACCTGCGTGATTGTATGGCTGTTGGAGTAGGATTCCATCCCCTGCTCCATTCTTACCTTCTGCTCTCTCCCCAGGAGGCCACTGTAGCTTGAGGGGAGACCCCAAGTGGAAGGCTAGAGGTTTGTGGTAAACATTACAGTAGGACCCTAAGAATCCAAACATTAAATTAAACATTAGATCCTGAGGATTGTGAACATTAAAGACAAAGACAACAGGAATATGCCTGAACCAGGTGACTGATTTTCACATACGGGTGTGGTTTCTGAGTTAGGGAGTTAGGGGATAATTACATTTTTCAGACACGTTTGGGGATCCCGGGATGGGGTATTCCCTGGGGTGCCATTACAGTTTCTATTTTCATCGTGATGGTGATCTAACAAGAAATTAAAACAGGAGTCTGTTCTGGCTCACCTGGTTCACGGTATTGGCTGGGGGCTGCCCTTGGAGAAGAGAGGAAGCAGGACGGCTGGAGTTTGGTCACTCGTGTGTCATCGAGAAATAGCTCCTGAATTTGCAGTGGGCTGTTGCTGTGGGTTTGTTGTAGAAGTCAGAGGTGAGCAGTACTTAGCAGAAGACAGAGCCAGGAGCCAGTGGACTTGGAATTGAATCCCTCTTCCACTGCCTCCCATGGGTCTAGCCTTGGGTAAAGGTCTTTTCCTCTCTGGGCCTCGGTTCTCTCTGTTGAACGGAGCCACTTTTTCTTCTTTGTCAAGGATTAAATAGGTCAGTCATTTAATGACTTAGCCCAACCAAGTCCCAACTAGGGACCCAGTAGGTGGGCATCAACTCACTGCACCTCTCTGGGTGGATGCAGCATTTGAAGGATTCTTCTGGGCCCTGGTGGGGGTGCTGTATTCTCCTCTTTGTCACTGGGAAAAGGTAGGAAAGAGCGATAGCATTGATTGCTCTGCCTGCCTTTCTCTGCAGAGTTCCCACATTCACAGACTGCAGAGCTAGGAGTGCATGATCTCATACAGAAATCAGTGCCTGGACAAGGGAAGTGACTGTCCCTCTCACATGGCTAGCCAGCAGCCCGGCCAGGATGAGAAGTCATGCCTTGTGACTTACCGCTCAGCGTTCCTCACGGCCAGAGGCCTCTCTGGACACCTTGTGCAGTTGATAAGTGGCCCTGAGGCTGCCTGTGCTCCCTGCAGCCTGCGAGACTCTATTCTCTCAAGCCCCGTTCAGGGGCAAGGTGGACACAGGTGCCCCTCGTGAGGTCACGATGTCTCACTCAAGTGCTTCTTGCCTGCGGAGAGAGATCACAGCCAGGGAGCATGAGCCCCCGGTTGAGACCTGCACAACCTCAGATTGTTTTACATAGAGAACAGTCTTTTTTCCCCATCATGAAAAGAGGCTTTGCAGAGTAAGGCAGAGGAGGCTGCTGACATCTCATCCAGAGCAAGCAGTACAGCTAAATACCACAGAGAATGTCGAGGATCGTTGTGCATATCAGGAAGGGTAGGTGCTAAACCCTTGCTATTCAAGGGTGGGTCAGGAGCCGGCAGTGTGAGCGTCACCTAGGAGCTTGTGAGAAACAGTCTCAGGCCCCACCCTCAACCTTCTGAATCAGAACCTGCCTTTTAACAAGATCCCCAGGGAATCTCTGGGCACATTAAAGTTTGAGAAGCACTGCATTAAAAAAAGATCAGTAGTGAGATGATGGAGATTTTTATTTTCTTTGTACACTTTATTCTGATTTGTTATTATTTTTTTCACCTGAATTACTTTTATGATGAGAAAAAATAGTAGAGACATTTCCAGGGGAGAAACCTTGTTAAGTTTCCAATTGGCATTGTCCAAGGGCAAGTAGAATTTTTGAGTCTAGTGCTTGAAAAAAGGAAGAAAGCAAGCCTTTTAGGTTAGGGAAGAACAGAAACCAAACCTCCTGCTAAACAAAGAGCAGGGTTTGTTGATAGACACAAGTATCAAGAGAGGTGCCGGAGGGCCGTGGGCAGGTGGGATCTGTAACTATCCTGAATGACACTTCATGACAGCCTCACATCTGGTGGGAATGGTGTGTAGGCGATCCTTTTTTGAGACCTCTTCCAGAAAAAAAAATAATGGTAATATTCGAGGAGTGGTTGTTTTACTGTGTTTGTGTCTCGGAGTATCTGTTGACTGGTTTCATTGCCAGGCCTGGAGTAAGGCAGGATCCTTGGTATCGTGGTGTTAACATGGGCTTTAGAGTGGCCTGGTCTTCAGTCAGGATCACAATTCTACCAATTATAATAGTATTCAAATTTGAACAGAATCTAAACCCTTGATCGTGGTCCACAAGACCCTGTGTGCCTCCCTGCCTGTTCTTCCCTTCCCCTGTTTTGCTTTTTGCTCAAGTCACCGTAGACTTCCTTCTAGTCCTGGAAGACCAGAGCAACCCGTGCCCTGCCTCTGAACCTCTCCTCTCGCTGTTTGCTCTGCCTGCTGTATCCTTGCATAGCTGCTCCTTGTTTTTATGAGGGACTCAGCTCAGATGTCACCTTGCAGAGAGGCCCCCAGGGGCCACCTTGGGTAAAGCGGCCTTCTTGCTTCTGCCCTATCTTACCACTCTTGTTTTTCTTCCTAGTATGTCTCTCTAATACCATTTCATTGATTAGTTTACTTACACACTATTTGTTTCTTTCTAATAGAATTTTAGCTCCATGAAAAGCTGGCTCTTTTATACCATTTAACTCCTGTGTCCTCAGCACTTAGAATGTCGCCTGGCACATAGTGGAAGTTAAATAAATCCTGAGTGGATCAAAGCACACAATTACTTGACTTCTCTGAGCTTCATTTTCCCCATCTATGTTATGTAGGCTTGTAGGGTGGTGGTGAGGATCGGAGGAGATGATACGTGCAGAGTGCTCAGCTTCTGGGAAGGACCCAGCACATGGTGGCCGTTGTTATCCACGCACTGGCCCTGGCTTGACTTGGAGGACTCGCTGACTGCCTCTGAGATCATGTCCTGCTGCTATGGCCTGGTGCTGCCATCATGTAGTTGCTCTAGAGGGAAGCAGCTTGATGGCAATTCAATGCCTGTGATGTGCAGCATCTGCTTTTGTGACTTTGAATTTGACTGTCCTTTGAAATGTCTGTGCTTTGTGTCTGGTGCACCATAATCAGACATAACAGAGCCTCATTTCTGCTGATCGGAGTCATTGGGCTTCTCGCAGAGCATCGCTTGTAGCTCTGACTACTGTCCGCCTGGTACTTTGAAGTGCCCTTGCCAGACCTTCAGTGGCAGTTCACGTGTCATGTGTATCAGGTGGGAATGCCTTGGTGGCAAGTAACAGTCCAGTGTCCAGTGGTTTGAACAAATGGGGTTATTTATTTTGCGAGAGTTAGGTTGTTTCTAGTCTTGGTTTAGCAACTCAGGGATATCAGGGCTGGTGTCTTGTGACTCTCCAGGCCTGTCCCTCAGGCACACGGCATCATGGTGGCAAATGCTACTCCGGCCTCACCCAACAGGTTTATGATTAAGGAATGGAGGATGAGGAAGGAATGGCGCCCTTCATAGGTCTTCATAGCTCTTCTTTATATCAAAAAGGCCTAACTTTCCCACAGATCTCCTAGTGCACTCCTGCTTTCTTTTTATTGGCTAGACTTCTTAAGGTTAGCCTCAGCTGCTGAGAAGAGGAGTAATTAGGTTTTTCAGTTTGAATTGCTGAAGGTGGGTTGGGAAAAGGATGTTGGAGGTGATGGTGAGATCAGCTAGCAAGGAGTGCCTGCTACACTGGTTAAACTTCTGTTTTATTTTAGACTGCTGGTTGTCAACTGGGGGTAGTTTTGCTCCCCAGGGGACATTTGATAATATCTGGAGACATTTTCGTTGTTACAACTCAGGGGTATGTGTGTGCTAATGGCATTTAGTGGATACAGGCCAGGGATGTTGCTAACCATCCTACAACGTCAATAGTGCCGTGGTTGAGAAAGCCTTAGTTAGAACATTCTGGATGTGTTCTTCACATTTGGGGAAAATTAGTTTAGCTGTTTTCCTGTGATGCAGTAATAGGCAGATGGTCAAAATTCATCATAATGATATAGATTATTGGTACTGGTCATCCTGTTGATTTTGTTAAAGATCAGTAGCAAAGGACTGATCCTAGTTGGGGACAGCAACTCAGTGTACCAAAATGCACCACGATGTCAGAAGTCTTAATGGAAGGCTAACTCAAGCAGAACTAATTAAGCCTCATTTCATTTTAGGATCACAGAACAATGACAGAAGACAATTTCTGCTGGAGCGACTGCTGGATGCAGTGAAACAGGTAAGAGGAAAGCATACGTTTGCCTCTTGGGCTGAGTAATAGTGTCAAGTAATTAATGTAGAAGTCATTTCTTCCCTTTTATAGACACAGATTTACTCCCACTTTGTATCTGGGAATAGTGAAGCTACGTAATAGTTTCCCCCAGGAAATAACAGAGCAGGGAGTATGGTCAGAGTTGGGTTGGAGGAGTTCCTGTATCTTGAGTTTCCCAAGCCCTCTGGAGGACCCCATCCTTCAGTGATGTCGCTTTAAGAAGGGCATTGATGTGAGTTTCAAAGTCTCATTTCCAAGCAGTTGTGTTTTAGGGCAACTCTTAGGGGTGCAGAGGTGGTGGTTTGGAGTCAGGACCCATGAGCACAAGAAGAGGAACGAGGCCATGCCCCGGATCCTCTGTTGCTGCCAGCAGCCGTGTGGCCCCTCCAGGTGGTCTCTGCTGTGATCGGTTGGTGCTGTTTCCGGTGCCCGTCATGGCCGAGCTTGAAAGTGAGCTTGGACTTGAGACTGGAATCAGTGTGCTCGCTTGAGCGTGCCAGATGCACCTGCTGTTAGCTGTCGTTCATGGCACATTCGCTGTGTGCCAGGCTCTCTGTGAGTGCTTCACATTTAATCCTTTCAACCACCCTGTGAGATGGTTCCTGCAATTAGTTTCATTTCACAGATGAACAGACCGAAGCTCAGAGAGATCCAATAACTTGCTCAAGGCATCATAGTCAGTAAGTGGCAGAGCCAGGATCCAAACCTGGGAATTCTAGGAGCTCACTTTTTGGAAGGGGCAACTGACAATTATGTGTATATAATTACAGTATAGGGACGTAAGTGCTTTAATATGGGTGTGCGTTAAGTGTTGAAGCGAGCCCAGAGAATTTAGCATCTGCCCAGGCCTGGAAAGGCTGTGGGCTCCGACATAGCTGAGTTGAGTACTAGCTTCATCTCTCCAGCCGAGTGTGCTCTTCTCCTCTCCTGCTCTGTAATTGGGTCACATGTCTCCACGGGACTGTGAGGGAATCAGATTGTTAAGGTAGGTAAAGGGCCTGGGCAGAGCCTGGTCCATAATAAATATGGAGCCCATGTTTTTAGTGTGGTCGTTCTTTGCTCCTGAAATAGAAAATATAACAAGGAGATGAGGAGGCAAGTTGAGCCACTTTATTTGTAGCATTTTAAGAGAAATAAATTGGAGCTTATGCCCAGAGCATCTGCTGTTACTATTATTTTGGTGGGGGTTAAAGTATTGTATATGTCTTTCAAAAATAACCTTTATTGATGTATAATTTACATATAATAAAATATGTCATTAAGTATACAGTTTAATGTGTTTTGACAGATGTGTCATTTTTATACACACACACACACACACACACACACACACACACACGCAGGTTTTGGTAGTATGTTTAGGAATCTTGCAAGCCTCCTAGCCATAGCAGAGATTCTATACTTCTAAAAGAGAACTGTGAATAGTGGTGATGGTTACACAGCATTGTGAGTTGAATTTTGTACCTGAAAATGGTTAAAATGGCAAACTTTATATTGTTCTATATTTTACCACAATTTTGAAAAAAGAAAAAGAGAGTAGTTTGCTTTGGTTTTTGCCCACCCTGAGTAAAATGTCATTCAGCACAGCCAAATGACTTGTTTGAAGCTTGATTTATGCTGTTGTAGTTTTATACCCAGTCATAACAACTTTGGGGCTCTGTCAACAGAAACTGTCATCATCGATTTGTGGCAGTTTTAATTATTGCCTGTTAAGAGCTCCGTGTTACAGAGAGTCAGCTGCCGACAGACAGGTGCGGCTTCCTAGACCACGTGCAGACGCTGCGTGCGTTTGTTTTCCTGTTAGCATTGTTTTCCCACAAGGCTCGCTTCTGTGCAAGTGGGAGGTAAAGGTTTCCTTTAAGTGGCAGCCTGAAGGCCGGGGTGTCCACCTTCTTAAGTCTTGTGCTGACACCCAGAGCGCAGGGATGCGCCGATCCTGGAGTTTCTGGCCCCATGTACCCCTCCTGATCCCAAAGGCCCACACAGGCTGTTTTGTGATGCTCTCTGTGCATCCCAACAGCTGATCTCAGCAGCTTCTTTTTCTGTGCAGTGCCAGATCCGCTTTGGAGGGAGAAAGGAGATCGCCTCAGATTCTGACAGCAGGTAAATATGTCGCTTCTGAAACCATTTACCGTCAAGACTGAAAAGGTGGCGAAAGATGGCCAGCTGCTGTGTTCTGCCTCTGCAGCGGGAGGTGCAGTGGTTAAATCTGGGTCAACTGTGGATCATGTGTGCAGTGACTACTTGTCTAACACATTTCCGGTTTCCCATAGTTCTCCTTCTAGGAATCTATTCTTAGGGAGCTACTTGAAATACCTTTCTGTATAAAGTTATTTTCAGGGTAATTTATAATTATGAAAACTTGGAAACCTAAATACCCAACAATTGGGAAATGGTTAATAAAGTATAGTACGTCGATGGGATGGAATGTTATATAGCTGTTAAAAATGATGTTCATATAGATTTGTTTTACTCAGAAAAATGCATATATAGTAATTAAAAATTATACATATAGTGAAAATGCATATGTTGTAAAAATAAAAAGAGCAGGATACAAAATAATACAGATGCAGTGTGGTCCCAGCTATGTTAAACAACAACTCTGTCAAAAAAACACATCAAAGTGTGAACAGAGGTAGTGTTGGGGGTAAGAATATTGGGAATCTTTGTGCTATCTGGTATTTTTCATGTTTTTTTACTGTGATCATATGTTCCTTTTATGATTAAGAAAAAGTCCTAAAGATTGCCATTGACATTCACGACCCAGGAAAGGCTGATAGAATTGTGTAAGCTTATAACATGGGCTGGAAGGAGACACGTACGTTTTGGCAAAGGTAAGAGACACACAGGTGTCCAGTCCTTGCTGGAAATGCTTTGCGAAGTCAGTTAGAGCTGATTCACGCTCTGCAGCTCTCAGAGTGGCAGGAGGAACATTCCTGCACGGGAAGGAAAGGGAAGGGAACTTACTTACTCAGCATTCACCTCATCTTGGAAACTGTCCTTGTCCCCAACCCTCTCACCCCAACCCATCCAGCTGAGTCAGTCATTCCCTTGTCCGTCCTTTCATACCCATGTTCTTCTGTGAAACTTTAACAGCTGTGAGCAAAGCATGTAGAGCTGTGTTGAATAGAGCTACGGGGATTACTTGAAACTGGTGCAGATTTAAAATGACACCCCCTTATCCCTTCCTTCTTTGCTTAGTTTTTCTCCATAACACTTATCACCACCTAACAGACTATGCATTGTGCTTTTTTATTTTGTCTGTTATCTGTCTCCTGTCACTATCATGTCAGCTCTGTGCAGGCAGGGATGTTTTGCTGTCTTGTTTACTGATATATCTGTAGTGCCTGGAAGCATCTGGAAGGTGCTCAGTAAGGATTTGTTATCCGGGTGAGTGTGTGTATTACACTGTACTGTAGTCAAGTGTTTATATATCTGTGCTACCATGAAGCTTGTGGGCTTTGATGGCAGAAGGGCTGCTTCTCCATTATTTTTTTATTATACGTCTCAGTGTTTTGCACAAGCATTTTGTGCCTGGCATTCATTAGTGTCTCAGTATATGTTTGTGGTGCAGATCATTAGACTGACTTATCAATTCGGCTCTTCCTAAGGGCCTACTATGGGGCCTGGCCTTGGTCAGCACAGGGTTTCTCATTTGAGGATCCAGGGTCCACTTGCATCAGAATCACGTGGGCTTATTAATTAATGATGCAAATTCCAAATCCCATCCTAGATCTACTGAATCACAGCGTGTGTGTATGTGTATGTATGTATGTATGTGTGTGTGTGGGGGGCTTGCTTGGAAATTTGCGTTTTCAAAAAGTCTTCCTGTTGATTCTGGCGGACACCAAGGCTTCCAGTCCAATCGTTGTTCCCTGGCCTGGGATACAGAGACAATTGAGAAGGGCTCACCCTTCCCCGGCTAGGTTGGTTTGTGTGTGTGTATGTTTGTGCGTGTATATGCTGTATACATGTGTATGTATCCATGACTTGACTTTATCACTTTTCTTCATAATCACGCTGTCCACTTCCTGGGAGAGGCAATCCTTCTCGGGATGTTAGATTAATGTATTCTTACACAGGTCGAGTGTCCTCAATCCAAAAATCTGAAATTCGAAATGCTACAAAATCCAAAACTTTTTGAGTGACAACATGATACTCAAAGGAAATGCTCATTGGAGCATTTCAGATTTCGGATTTTAGGATTAGGAATGCTCAACCAGTAAGTATGTAATGCAAATATTCGAAAATCGAAAAAAATCTGAAATACTTCTGGTCCCAAGCATTTTGGAAAAAGGGTACTCAACCTCTTTAATAGAATTTACTACTGTGACGTTTATTATGTAAAATGTTACATTTTACAGGAGAATTTAAAAAGTTAATTCTTTCCATGGTAACTGTTATTTATGGCTGCAAGGAGTATGCTGATTAATGTTACTACTGATACTGTTTGTTACTGCTTTGCTACTCTTTATTTATGTTGTTGCTTAGTTTTCAGGACAACCTCAGGAAGAGCAGTAATATGATTCTTTCTTTACTGAGAGAAAAGAGAAACTCAGAGAGGAAAAATGATACAGCCTGGGCTAGACATCTTGAAGCATTACAGTTGGAAGATAGACCCTAATGTCTTGGGTTCTATAGTCTTTTCTTTCTGTTACATTACATTTAGTGACTAAATTGATTTTAAGGCTTGTTTTTTTATTTTAAATTGCTTTTCCCCATCTCAGGAGATTCCGTCTCAGTATCAGAGTCTCAGTCTCATCTTTGAAATGTATTTGGCTAAAGGTGGCACCACCTTCATGTTAGAAAGGGCATATCATCCTCCCTGTTCAATGAGAAAATTTAATCTCAAGAGGGAAAGTCAGCGAACATGTAAAAGTAACTTCTGAGGCCAGTCGCAGTGGCTCATGCCTGTAATCCTAGCACTCTTGGAGGCCCAGGTGGGAGGATCGCTTGAGGACAGGAGTTTGAGACCAGCCTAAGCAAGAGGGAGACCCTGTCTTTACTGAAAATAGGAAAAATTAGCCGGGTGTGGTGGCGCACACCTGTAGTCCCAGCTACTGGGGAAGTTGAGGCAGGAGGATCGCTTGAGCTCAGGAGTTTGAGGTTGCTGTGAGCTAGGCTGATGCCACAGCACTCTAGCCCTGGTGACAGAGTAAAACTCTATCTCAAAAAGAAAAAAAAAGAAAAAAAGGAACTCCCGTGAGAACTGACAAGATGGATGAGTTGCCTCTCTAACTCAACCCTGACAGAGGGTCCAGCGCTGGAATTCAGCTCAGATCTGCTCACTTCCTTTCCCATCGCCAACATCCCCCATGGGACAGCTGCTAGAGCTTGTAGACAGTTCCCCGCATTCCTTCTTGTCCTTCTTCCATGGCACTGAGAGAGTTGTGCAGAGTGCCGATCCTCTCACCACTCTGCCGCGTGGCACCTCCCCTCTGGCTTCTCTTTGCTCTTGGGAGAGAGCCCCACACTTTCACACGGCCCGGAGGACCCTCATGATTTCCCCTGCTCTCTGCTCCAGCCTTCTGGCCTTTGTTGTCTTTTGTTTTTAAAGCTTTTTGCTATTTTTTCAGGGAAATCTTCAGATTCCTAACACCACTCCTCTCCCCCAACAATCCAATCGTGGACCTGTTTTCCTGGCTCTACAAACTCCTGTAAGGGGATGGATTTGTCCCAAGGCCTGCACTCTGCTGACCCTTGCTCTATACCGTTGTAGTCTATAAATCTGTGTAAAATTACACAGTTGCATGATGGATTAATTATACCTGTCTGCTCAACTAGATGACAAGCTGGAATTGAGCCTGTTTTGCCCACACTTATATCTACAGCATCTGACACATAGTAAGTGCTCAATTATTTATTGGATCATCATTTGTTCAATAGTAAGTTGTTGAATACCTACTTGGTGTCAGGCTCTGTGCTGGACACTGCGGCTTTCCAAGCATTTCAGACACATTTCTACTTCTCAATGGCTTTCCAGCCACTGAGGAAGACAGTCCAGGAAGGCAGTGACTACAGAATGGGATGCTGTGGGCTATATCTAGGGGCTGTCGATATGCCCTGGGCAGGCTGGAGTGAGATCACATGGGCTCTCAAGGCCTGGCTTGGAATCCTAGCCCTTGCCCTCTCCAGCTGGGCCACTTAACCTCCCTGGTCCTGAGGATTAGGCTTGCCTCGGCAGCCGTGCAGATTAAGTGAGATGTGTGTGTTAAAGTGCCAGATATGCAGACATGTAGGGGTGTTGGTTTCATCCCATTTCAGGAGGTCTCTGCTCCTTGGGGAGTGAAGTCAGGCTGGTGACACTCATTATTCACCTGTGACACCTGTCCGTGGCTTCCTGGTGATGCAGGTAGTAGAGCGCAAGTAGAATGGAAGGGCAGACATGAATCTGTGAGCCTTGCGGATGTTTGCTTTTGCTCTCAGAGGAGCAGTTGGGGTTGGGGGAGTTCTTTCCATGTAACTCCGGGCACAGTTCTTGGACGTAAGGCTTCTTGTGTGTGTCTCTTCCCACATCAGTCTTCTCCAGGAGTCTAAGAACCAGTATGTACTAAGAAATAATCGATTGTTGGAGGGGTTTGTCCAGTAATCCCCTTTGGAAGACCAAGTGCTATCTGTGAATGCCATTTTAAATTTACTGTCTCAAGAGAAGTTCTGGGCAGGACTGTGAGTGTCGGCTGTGGCTGCGGCAGGAGAGTCCAGCTGGTTGGAACGACCATCAGTAGGGGCCTTTGAAAGGATGATACACTGGGGTGTCTGCCAGGGCTCTTTGGTAACAAACAACAGAAATCTACTCCAACTTGAGGATGTTTTGAGCTTGGAGAATTGATGGCAGGCCAGGATTGGGAACAGGAAGGAGTCAGGGTAGCTTTGGAAGACTCCTAAGCTGGAAACAGGAGCTCTAGCAATGATCTCTAGCAGGAATGGTGGTCCATTTAAGGCTCTGTTGCTGGAGTAAACACCAGCTGCTTTCTGACTCTTCTTCTGCTCAAGATTGACATTCCAGGGGGGAAGCATCTAGTTGGCCTGCCTAAGGTCACTGGGCCACCCCTTGGCCACCAGCAGAAGGATTTGACTGGAGGAGCTTTCTGGGACTCCTTAGGCTTCTGTAGTCAACAGATGTCTTCTTGGATTTACCATCCCACCAAGACTGTAGCCAGGGAGGAAGAAATAAACCTTTAAAACAAGATCTGGGTGCTCTTATAAAGGCAGAATGAATTCAGGGTGGTCAGAATGTCCAACCATTGCTTGTTGTGGCTGCCATGTTGTAATAATAATCTCTTTCTAGTGACAACACTGTGTAGTCTGAAAATGCTCTCGACTAGGTCATCAATTTCGTTTAATCCTTGTAACCACCCTGGGGCGTAGGCAAGCAAGAAGGGGACAATTTCCCTACTTTTTTAGGCATAAAAGTTTGGGGGCTGGTCATTTGTGCAGTGTTTATTGTCATGTCCTAATTGTTGGTGCTGAGGGCACAGATGTAGGGTGAGTGGATCCCATGGTTTGTAGACAATGGAAATGGGGATTGGAGCCCAGACTTCTGGTTCCCAGTGTGGTCCTTGTTCCCTAGCACCATGTCCCCTCTTGTTTCTCTAGCACACACTTTCCCTAAGTGAGAGATTCATATCACTGCAGTAACCTAACGTCATGTCATGTGTTAAATGTCATGATATTAAATTCCCTCAGTTCCCTAATGGCTGGGTTATTCTCATTTCATTTCCTTTCCAGACTCAGTGGTACTGGGGGAGAGACTTGGTTTGGTATTAGGCTGAACTAAATGAAATTGCAAATATTTGATCATTTTTGACCTATGAAAATGACAGCTTGTTTGAAATAGTAAATATGTCTCTAACGCCTCTCTCTCTCTTTTGAAAACAGACAGCGTGCAGGTTTCAGGCTCAGAGCCTTCCTCTGGCCATGGCAGGGGATCGGACTTTAATGCTTTATTTTAATTGCATTTACTTTTAGGGCTACTCTGTTTATGTTACGTGATGCTAGTTTTCCATTTACAACAGCAATAGAGCTTTTCCTTTTTAAAACAGGCATGTTTAAGTCAACAAAGTGAGTCAAATTCAAGGTAAATAAGTAAATAACAGTACATATCCCCAGATGCGACAACAGTTGCCAAGGTATTGGTGGACAACTGAAATTTGGGGGAGAGGGTGCTAGGAGGACTGAAACTGTTGTTGGATTTGGGGGGCCTGTGTGATGCACAGTAAGTATTGTGCAACATCAGAAATCCAAAGTGTGTGCAAGCGTGTGTGTGTGTGTGTGTGTGTGTGTGTGTGTGAGTGAGAGAGAGAGAGAGAGAGAGATAGAGAGAGAGAGAGAGAGATAGAGAGAGAGAGAGAGAGGTGTTTGATCTTGCGACGGGACTGAAGAGGGGGATGCGGCAGTGTTCGGGTGAAGCATAAAACAGCACCTACGTTAGGGAACATGACAGGCAGGACTTGTGTTTTCACTTCAGAGTGTGTCCTAGAACCTCCCCAGGAGGAAGTGGGGCAGTTGCTGGGCTCCGGAAAGCACGCTTCTGCTCGTCACTTGCTGTTGGGTTGTTTCCTGGCTCTGCTTTCCCCAGAGAACAAAGACTCGTTCTTACGCTCGTTGGAATTATTGAATATTCTGTCAGTCAGACTAGTCTGGCAAGAAGCTTTAAGATGTCTCTGGAATATTTTGCCTTCTGGAATTGATGGCCCAAGGACTGAGTAGGCAGTGGGAGTTACCTCAAAGACTAGATACGTTATTGTCCCACAGAAGCATTTTCTTCCCATGTGGAATTACAGAACAGTGGTCTGGAAGTCTTCCTTGGAGTTATAAATAGTAATGAAAACTGAGAGGCCCTAGAATGCGCATGGGGTTTGGAGCGTGGAGTTGGAATTCTGGTTTTGCCAGTTCCAAGTCTTGTGACTTTGGGCAAGTTTCTTTCTTGTGCCTCAATTTCCTCATCTGTAAAATGAGAGTAGTACCAGTAATATTCATTTCATGGGCTTATCATCAGTTCATGTGCAGCCCTGGGAACGTTGCCTGGCAGAAGGTAAGTTTCCAGTAATTGTTAGCTGTCGTTGGTGTCATTGTAACCACATGAAAAGGGTCCTGACACTTGGTAGTCATTCACCATGCACTGAGTCTCTTTGCCACATGGGTGGCAGTGAGTTGGCTTAAGGTATTTGTCTCAGAATGGTTGCACATTGTCAATTTTTGTGAACCTTTCAGGTGACTGCATCAGAAGAAATCAAGAGGGAGCGTTCTTTTCCTTTCATACTATGCCAGGGAAGAGCGATTGCTTTGGTGGTTTTTCTGTACCGTTGAGGGATTAGAAACAGTTTTGAATTTTTCAGGAAGCTAAAAACCAGCTGCCCTTTGCTGTTCCCAGTTGAAAACTGTCACATGTATTCCCCTGGACACTTACGAAACTTTATGGCTTTTCCAAGAATTTTTCCTCTTTTAAACATCTCTGAATGTTTATCATGTGATTTTTATCTTCACCACGTCACAGGTTTCTTACCAGCCTCTTATTAGTTTGAGATGTTGACTGGATGTTATAATTCTTGTCATCCTGGCAAAAAATCCTGGGGTTTATTAGTTGGTTTCTCCATCTCCTTATCTGGAGTACTTTATTTCTACTTCGAGGCTCTATAGTAGGTAGTTGCATGTTGCATACACTTATATTTTATTGTATTGATCAAATGAGTTGATTTCTTCTTGGGAAAAGATTATTTTTAGCAAATGGGGCACTCTAGGACATTTAACAAATCTGAGCCTATTTCCATACCTGAATTTTAATAAATATTTATCTTATTTATGTTGATAGCTGTTGAGAGCACTGCCTGGCCCACAGTAAACAATATGTTAGCACCATCCTTGTCATTATCGTCATCATCATCATCATCATCATCCTCATCACCATCCTGGTAGTGAGTGGAGAGAGCAGTGAGCATGAAGTATGAGCTTTGGCGTCAGACATTGTTACCGTCACACCCACTTCAGCCACAAACACCAATGACCAGCTGTGCAATTTCTAGCTTTTCTAAGCCACTCTTACACAGTCAAGGAAAGCAGATGGTGATAATGGTGCCCACATCCTGGGGTTATAGTGAGGATTAGCTGTGGTAATGTTTGCTTGGCACATCCAGGAAGAACTTAATAAACTCAATACATTTCCTTTTTATGGCTAGATATAGCTGATTTTCTTTTTTTGGTAATTATTACAAATTAACGGCTAGAAAGATTGCCTCATTATTATCCCATTCAACAGATATTTGTTTATAGAGCACTGTGTGGCATTGGGGACCCAAACTGGATGAGATGGTTGCTGTCTTCAAGGAACTCAAAATTGAGTCTGGGAGGTGGACATGTAAGTTGTGTACAATTATGGTGACCTGTAATGATAATTGGATAGCGTAGAGGTGACAGCAGGTTGTTAGTCGTCAGATGGGGGGGGTGGGAATTTTAGGCAGAAGGAATAGCAAGTGGTGGGATGCATGGATGTGTGTGTTGTGTGTGTTGGGAGGTGAGCCTGGAATTTGCTGTCCTGGGGAAGTATTTGAACCCTATCCATTAGGGTATTATTTTCTTAAATTTTGGCCATTTGTGTACCACTTGCACATTTGTGTACCATTTGCCATTTCTGTGTTTCATCTGAGTTAGAGGTTGGCTTGATGTGGAACTCCAAGGCATTGTCTGCTCAGGTCTTGTAGGTAATACTATCAGTGAAATCAAAGATTGATGAGCTGGTTATATTTTTTTCTTGACATGTTAAGGTGATTAACATAGGCTGGGCATGGACCTTCACTCCTGT
>CAUYSK010084153.1:0-18419 GCA_963575035.1 Avahi laniger | reverse complement strand
TGAGCGTGAATTAGGTAATTGGTCTGTCATAAGGTGGTGGATTAAAAGCTGAAGGATTATTTATTTTGGAAAGTAGACAAAAAATGCTGTCCTATCTACCATAAAAATTTATGAAATAATATGAGCAATTTAAAAATGTATAGCAATATGAAAATATAGCAGTATTTTATATCCACTTGATTTATTTGCTGATGATCTACATAGTAGATGGAGTTCTCTTTTAATTTCTGAAGAAGTTAGGTTCTACATCATACAATATTTATCTTATATCATTCATTTTTTTAAGTAAGAGTCATGAGAAATATGAATGATACACACAGAATCTTCTTAAATTTTCTACCTATTCAATTTTATATTCTTCTTCACGGAATTGTAATAAATATTTACTTTGTTTAATTTTAGATGGGAATTTTAGAATTTTCTTACTGCTACATTATTCCATTAAAGAAACAACATCAATGA
Source organism: Avahi laniger (assembly GCA_963575035.1). Taxonomy (NCBI): domain Eukaryota; kingdom Metazoa; phylum Chordata; class Mammalia; order Primates; family Indriidae; genus Avahi; species Avahi laniger. Next base: position 17,957 of record CAUYSK010084153.1, on the reverse strand, counting down.
GAAGACCTACAATTCTATACAATAGTATTTTATTAGTTAGCATGCTTTCTATGTGCTATATATTGTGCTGACATTTTGTATAGGGTATTTCTTTGATATTCACAGTAATCTAAGCTAAGAAATAAATATGATTATTACTCCTATTTTGCAGATCAAAGAAATGAAACTTAAAAACACTTAGGTCACAAACCAGAAAACAGAAAATATTTAGAAAACCTCACCTGATTCAGTTTTAAAGCAATAAGACAAAATTGAAAAATTATTCATTTATTACCTAATTTTTCACATTCCAATTTCAGTTATTATTTATGAATAATGTATCACCCAAAACTTATTGGCATAAAACCACAACTTTTAAATATGTTTACTTTATCAGCCTGGGTCCAATGAGGAGAGTGAAATCGTACAGTAATTTGAAAGGAAAATATATAATGTATAGTATAAATAATTCTATAATACATAATTATATGATAAAGAGAAATATATAAGGAAATGCAGAATATAAAGAATATAACAGGGAGTCTGAGTAATAAGAGAATGACAAAAACCAAAGAGAATTGTAAAAAATATAAAAATATTAAAAAGAGATAAAATGAGCAGCTATAATATAGTATAACAATATATATCTATATAATATAGAGACTATAGAAAGACTAAAAACTAATGTAATGCAATGTAATACAATATGATATGATATGATACAATGTAAAGAGCCACTACCACTGTAGCTCCTATATAGTCCCTAAGAAAGGGCTCCCCTTCCTCTCAGGCTGAGGTCCAGGCTCGCAGACTTCATTAGTAAGGACACAGTCATTGAACATGTATAGCAGGCAAGTGTATGTTGGGCCATGCTGATGGAATTTGTTGAAAATTTACCCTTGGGATTTGAAGATATTAGACCTCTGAGATGCTGGGACAAGTGCCCACTAGGTGCTGCTGGCTACAGTGCATTGCTTGAGCCTGGTTCGAGAGAAGCTGCCCATGCTGCAGGACACTTCATAGCTAAAACATCGCAGTCAGGAAGCACATTCCTCTTCACTAGCAGTATCATTCCATCATCCTCTATTGACCACACTGAGCATCATGCTGGATGACAAAGGAAAAAAATAATTAGGGTCCATCCCCTTTACCAGAGAGGAGGCAAAAAGAAATAATTTGGAGCTGAGAGGCAATAATAAAGTAGATAACAAGCACCTGAATAGATTCTAAGAGCCAGAAATTAGAAAATGGCACAGTGGGAATGTCTTGTCTCTGCATAACAGTATTGGAGGCTTAGTTGTAACACATGGGGAATTGCTCAACTGCTGGGGTGGGAATGCCCCCAAAGCTTGTGCATTCCCATGTCTGTGTCCTGTGCTAGGAGGAATCAAAGACTAGGACTGTTGAAGAAACCACCACGACGTTACTTCCTCAAGCAGCATGGCTTCCTCACATCATGGCAGCCTCAGGTAATTAAGACTTCTTGCTCAAGGCCCTAAGAACAAGTGATCTTTTGAACAAGGTGAATGCTGCATCTCTTTTTCTAATCTAGCCCTGTAAGGCACACAGTGTCACTTCTGCAATATTCTATTTGTTACAAGAATATCAAAAACCTCTCCCAGATCTAAGGGGAGGGGATTTGTAGAAGTGTCAAGGGCACATTGTATAAAGACATACAGAATGACGAATAATGCTGCAACCATCTTTGGAACATGCAATCTCCCATCATTAATCACTCCTACAACTTAAAATTTAATTGGCTTCCTTAAATGTCTCATTTGTTTTTATTTTTTATTTTTAATTGTTTTTCAATTAAATGATCTTTTTGTTTGTCATAGGTGAGTTCCTGACTATTTAATCGAAGCATTTTGACAGAAAAATTTGTATTATCGCCGAAAGAAGGGGATGTATCGAAGAATGGAATATGTCAGCATTGTATTCTTGGCATTCACTGGCTTGTGAAATTGTAAAGTACTTCTGAAAGGACAAAGTACTACAGAAATTATAGAATAGTAATTTTAATTTTCATTATATTTTTTAACAATAATAGCAAGTTAATATGAAATACTTTCAAACTTTGCTAAGATAAGCCATTTTTCCCTTGCATTACTTGACTTTCTACACTCTTTGGCATCATTGGACATTTAATTTATAAAATTATTTTAGTTTTCAAGCTTTCCTGTCATTACAGTTGCTTATTTGCCTTCCTCACTGAATAGTTAATCTATAAACTTCTTTTGACTTTTTGTGTCCAAGAATTAAATGTCAGTATATAAGTTTAAATGATTCTGTAGTGCAACTTTCTCATCTTACATGGCTTTACTACCACCCACAATTTATATAGCTGGCCCTGACAACTTGGAATTCTGGAAGCCTGTATCCCATTGCCCCCCGGGCATCTCCATCTAATTTCTTAAGGTTAACTCCACTCAGCATGTCCAAAATTGAAACTATCATCTTTTCTTCCAAATCAGTTTCTCTTTTTAAATTTCCTTTTCTCCATACTGAACCATGATCCACATGGAATTCTTACCAGAAACCCTAGGATTGATACTTTATTTCACTATTGACCTGATTTCATGCATAGACTCTTCACTAGGTGCCATTGATTACATTTCTTACGGCTTTGTCCTTCGTCCACTCTCTACTCCAGTTAGGATGCCCCAGTTCAAGCTCTTAGCCTTTCTCTTCCGGACTCTGAGTTCCTCACAGTCTTAACAACCTCCAGTTCCTTTTTCAAAGAGCTGCCATAGAAATCTAAAAGATGAATGTATGTGATCGTAGCATATCTCTAATTAGAATTTTTTAAAATTGATCCCCATAGAGTTCAAACAACATTGCTGTGATTCAAACTACCTTCTGTTTTTATACCAACAAATCTAGGACCACATTTCCAGCCACATCTAATTTCTTGCACTTCCCTGAAGACATTACATGACTTTTCACGGCATCCTTCCCCTGCCAAAATGCCTCCACTTCCGTTGCTTTACTTAGGGCCTCACTTCTGCTCCTATGAGGTTAAAATATGCCTTTTCTTCTTCTTCCTTCCTTCCAGAATTATTATTTTCAGCTTTGGGCTCTAAGTATTCTAGGACATATGTCTATTAAAGCATTTACCATATTGAAATTGCAATGACTGGTTTTGACATTGTCATTCCTAGATGAGGTAACAAAGACCTTATTCTCATTGCTATATACAATATATAGTTCATTGACTACCAATTTGAGCAAGCATTAATACTAGATTGTTTTTCTAATGAGCAATTTCCTTGGCAGAGATTTTTTTTCTCAATGTCACTATATCCTACCTAATTATGATACCTTCTCTTGCCTCTTATGCCACAAAATTTCAATTTTAAATTTTGATCAAGATCTCTATCAATTATATAATATTTACTGCTCCATGAATCATTTTATAGACAATGTATATTGTACAATCTCTATTTAGACCACTGGCATTTAAAATATTAATATAGTCAGATAAATATTTACTGTATTTATAACTATTTCTAGTTTTTGCATGTTCTTTTGTTTCCTTTTTTCCCTTTTTTCTCTGCTTTCTCCAGTTTTAGTTGAGCATTTTATATGATTGCATCTTATCTCCTCTGTTAGCATATCAATTATATTTATCCCATCTCTTAGCATATCAGTTCATATTTTTAAAAATAATCATGATATCAAATATACATTTCAAACTCATCTAAGCCTATCTTTAAGTGCAACTGTATCACTTCATATGAAGTACGTGTGACTTAGGATCTTCCAAATTCCTACCTCCTGTTCCTTATGACATTGCTGCCATTCCCTTCACTTATCCATGTTCTGTAATCACTGAATGCACTATTGTTGTTATTGCTTTGAATAGTTTTATTTTATGTAAATTAAGAATAAGAAAAATAAAAGATTGGTCTTCATTTATTTCTTTTCCAATGCTCTTCTCTTTTTAAAATAGGACCGAGTTTCTAACCTATGTCATTTTCTTCTTCTCTGAAAAGCAACTCTTGATTTGCATTTTTTTTGTTCATTTCAATACCTTAAATATGTCACTCTACCATCTTCTTACATGATTTCTGATGAGAATTCCACTATAATTTTTAACTTTGTTCCTGTACAGGTAAGGCGTTTTTATTCTCTGGCTATTTCTAGATTTTCTCATTGTCTTTGGTATTCTGAAGATTGAATGTGATATGCCTAGGTGTAATTATTTTAGCATTTATTCTGCTTGGTGTTCCCTGAGCTTTCTGGGTTTGTTTGATGTCTATCCTTAATTTTGGAAAGTGTTCAGGCATTTTACTTTAAATATTTCTTCTGCTCCATTTCCTCTCTTGCCTCCTTCTGGTATCCCAATTACATGTGTGCTGCATCTGTTGAAACTGCTCCACAGTTCTTGGAGAGTGCATTTGCTGTAGTGGTTCTTTATTGACCCATCTCCAAGATCACTGATGTTCTCCTATGTATCCAGTGTTCTGATGAAAGGCATTCTTCATTTCTGTTACTGTGTGCTATATTTCTAATATTTCCTTTCAATTTTTGCTTAAAATTTCTGTCTTCCTGCTTACATAATTTACCTGTTTTTGTGTTACCTACTTTTTCCATTAAGTCTTTTGACATTTTAATTATAGTTATTTTAAATTTATGTCATGTCTGAATGTGGTTCTCATGACTGCATTGCCTCTTCGGACAGTGCTTTTTCTCTCGTCTGTGGCATGGCTTATAATTTTTTTGTTGCAAGATTATGGACATGTGGTATTGGGTGATATAAATGTCAATAATAGCCTTTAGTTTGAGGATTTATGTTACTCTGGCTAGGAATTGGGCCGTGTTTAATGTTTAGTGGAGCTGCAGGTGCCAGAGTCTTCAACTTTCCCAAATGTCCTTGCTTTTGCCTCCCCTTTTATCTTTAGGCTTCTCTAAGTATTCCTGCTCACAGAGGGTCTGCAGCTTGTGCATCTTTTAGCTCAAATTCAATCTTGGTGTGGTGATAGGTGTGGGAGAAGGGAAGTGTTCTATAAACTCATCGTTGACTCTCAATCTGTTTGTGGGCTCATGTTCCTGAGCTGTGTCTTCACAGGTATTTTTTAGCTTCCCTGCTAACCCTCAGGGGAGATGGGGGGCTCGATGGTCCTGCAGTCAAGCAAATGACCCCCATAGGTGGACTGGATTCTGGTAAACTCTTTTCCCCAGAGTGAGCCCTTTCTTTTGTAAAACTCTCTACGCATGATTCATAATAGTTACTTTACTTTCCTCCTGCTTAAGCCAAAAGGGAATTTTTTTTCCTTAATTCTTCCTATAAGAATATGGTGGAGTTCTTAAGGTAAAGCCCATGAAAGTGTGTAGTCATCTCCTACGACTATGGTCCTTAAGAGATTCTCACTTCTAACCTAGTCCATACTCAGCTTCCAGAAATTCATCAAAATTACCATTGATTTGTTCTCACCAGTTTATAACTCCAGTAGCTTCTGCACAAGTAAGCAGATCTCCCTTGACAGCTTTGCCTGTCTCTCCAGATTTTGGGGTGGTGGTTTGTCCCAGATCCTTAATTCTCTAATGAGCCTAAGAAAAGATGTTTATTTTTAGTTTATTAAGCTTTTTCTTTTTGTATATACGGGAGTGATCACTTCCAAGTTCTTTATCTGTCAGGCTACTGGATGTCGATATGTTTATAAATTAGTAAAAATCTACAGGACAATTATTATACATCTACTTTTATATTATTTTTATAACATATGTGTTTATTTATTTCTAGTCACCGAGTTTTACAAATGTTTTGAATTGTAACTGACCTCAAGTCCCCATTTTCCTGAAACTGTCTTAATTAAATAGGCATTGAGCCTTTGTGATGAGTTACAAGTTTTTCACGTTGTCCCATGTAATTTGCTCTTTATTGACTCTTTAAGATAAAAATAATAACTCCATTTTATAGAGGAGAAGACTGAGGCCCCGAGAAATGGATCGTCCAAGCTCAAAGGTTAGAAAAAGGCAGGTGTTTCTACTGAGATTTCTGAATTCAATTCCACAGGGTCTTAAAACTGGGGAAGCAGCACTTATGCACATTAAATAGCTACGACAAATGCAAGATAGGCTATATTCACGTGCACGGTTCTGAGTTAATTGTGCTTCATTCCCTTTCTCGGTAGTCCCACTGTCATGGAAGTGGCTGTCAATTCTAGTTTTCTGTTGTCTTGCTATGCACTCTGGGGATATCCTCTCTATCTGTATTTTAAGCTTCTCAAAGCAAGCAAGAAGACTTTTTTTAATGTATCACAGCTTCTGATACAGTGTTGAAATATTGCAGGCATATTAAGTAGTTGCACTCGTTCACAAAAGAAGACTCGAGTAAGGTTTGACAACAATTCTGTGGAACTGACAAAATGAATCACAATCAGTTAATGTATATCATGGTTTTATTTATAAGAATTTGACTTTCAAAGCTTCAAAAGTTTTTATGTCTTATCTCTAGAAGCAGGACTGAAGGAGAACTTTACTCTTGGTGAACTTGCCAGCATGCAATATAGCCAGGGCTGGAGAAATAATTATATCATTACAAAGTATGTAATTTTTTGGCTCTTTATTTATTAATCCCCCTATATACACTGTATATTTTACAATAATGATAAGTTGTTTCCTAAAGGTGACAATTCTTTTTCCTCATAAACATAATTTGCCTCTTTAAGTATTTAGGAGCATTTAGTTCCTGTACAGTCCTTGCCTGTTTTTGCCATCATTGAGCGTTCCAAATAACTCTTCATTTGCCTTAAGTGAGTCAGTCTACCAGATTCATTGGTTCTGGAAACCTGTCTTATTAGTCTTTGGTATATTCTTTTTCTATTCCTTACATTTTATGGTTAAGAAATAGAAATTTATAAAGTAAAAGTATATAGGATTTTAATTTCTCCATTTGTTAAACCAATTACTGATATTCACTATAGGCAAATGGGCTTAAGTAGGCCTTTCGGATTATTCTGAGTTTATATGTAAGTAGCAGAGTTTGCATTCTGTATCCTAGAGGGTGTTATAAACATTAATTAACTCTCATAACAACCCTGGGAAATGTGAGCTGTGTTATGTCTATTATGTCTATCTTGCAGCTTGTAATCAAGCTACACTGAGCTAGATACTGAAGGGTTTCTCAGGAACAAGGAGATATTGTCACAGGTTTGTACTGATCAAAAAAATAAAAAATAAAAAGCCATGTATGGCAGTCATTTTCATTTGTGATTTTTTTTATTTAGTAAATATTAATTTAGTTTTTACTGTAGGCAAGGCATTAAGCCTACCCACATTCTTCCTTGTTTCTCACAAAAGTTATTCCCTAGACACATTTTTTTTAAACTTATATTCATAGTTACTTGTTACCCAGTTTGATCTGTAGCCTTGCTTATATCTTTTTACTACGAATTTAAGAACAACTGGTGTTTGGGTTACCAATTTCCTACCACGTATGCTTTTTGTGTATTAACACACCTATTTGCATACTTGTGCAAGCGTTCTGGGTAAGAGATTTCTCTTCTCATCTTTAACGTAATCCCATCCCTTTTTTTTCCTGAAGTACGTTGTTCCCATACTGATGCAGTCTCTCTTCAATGCTTTCTGTGTCAGCCTTCTCATGTATTCTTTTTTCCTACCTTTTGCATTTAAAAATCTTTTGATCCTCTCACTTTCAAACCATTATCCTATTTTCCTATGTCTTTTACAGCCAAACCCTTTAACCTTTCTTCTTACACTCACGGTGGTCATTTCCTTAGCATAAATTCCTTTCTCTAATAGCTTGCAAAGTCTTTCAAATCTAGCAAACCTCTAACTCAGATATCTGCATAACCTCACGATCTACTTCTTTCCATATTTTATAGCTTTTAAATATTTTTGTTAATCTTTTAAACAATTTTCCTCTATTTAAGATTGTTAGAGAAAACCCCTTCTTCAAGTTCTAATCTTTTGAAGCTTCTGATTTTCCTGGGTCTTCTTGACATCATAATTTTCTGTCTGTCTGTCTCTCTCTCTCTCTCTCTCTCTCCCTTGCTCTTTTTCTAATTGCTCCTTCTCTGTTTTATTTACAACTCCTCTTTCCTCTATCACTTCTAAATGCCTCCTGAGGAAAGCAATCCTGCCCGCCTCCTGAGGAAAGCAATCCTGCCCGCTGCTCTCACAAGCTGAATTCACCCCATCTGCTGAGATCCTCACTGCCTCATAGAATAGGCAGAGTAGAGTAGACAGCTGTGCACTGGATGGAGCAGATAAGAGACTATGTCTGTAACTGAAATATTCAAGAAATGTAGAAATAGCACTCCTCTACTTCCACCTATTTGCTCTCAAAATGCTCTGTTTGCATTTTGAAACTTTATTCAACCAACCCCTGGAGTAGTTTGAATTCTGCCAATTGTCTGCTCTCTGGTCTCAAATCTTCCACCTAAGATGATACTTGCTGAAGGCAACAGATTCTTTTGTATCCTCCTTAAGGCTATGTAGCTATCCACCTGTTTTATGATCACTAGAATATGATACCCTCTGAAGCGGTCTAAGATGCATTTTACATAGGTTTTCTATACATGCATTTCCATTTTTGAGGCTTTTAACCCCATCTCACCCTACCCCTATCCCCAGCTCCCTCACCCACAGCTCATCCTGGTATCAGGGAATGGGGCCACCTATTTAAGACACTGATGTTCTGTTGTCTTCATCTCTCTTCTTCTGAGTTCTCTGTCCAGCCCAAGGGATTTCCTCTCCAGCCTCAATGAGAGGCTAAAATCTCCATCTCTCTTCATGGTCATACTTCCTCTAAAACCCTATTATTGTTCAAGGAGTATAGAGAAGAATTGTAGAAATATGTATGTAATAATGTTTTTCTGATATTCAAAATAATGATATAGTAGCCATATTGTATTTATGGCTTCTGAAAGCCACAATATCAAATACATAATAATACTGTGCTACAGGAAAAAAAGCACTCAAATCAGAAAAAAATTATTTCTGGTTTGATGCTATAATAACTACTTTATTATCTAACCTCTTAGTCTTTTTTATTTCATTTAAATTGGGGGTAAGGACATGGGAATTTACCACTGTCACATGCTATTTTGAAGATAACAGTAAGGCAGCAGTCTCTAGCAAAAGCCACGACTGAATAAGGACTAAAAAAGCCTGAACTTTGCTGTTATACTGCATAGGTTCAAATTCCAGCCTTATTACTCAGAATTTAGACAAATTAGTGAGCTTTTCTGTGCCTTGGTTTTCCCATCTACAAAATGGGTGAGTCGTGATGATCACAATAGTATTCACTTTGGGGTTGCTATAAGGATGAATTGAGTTACTGATTATAAATTAGTTAATAACATTGACCAGCAAATTTAATGCAGTAGTAAGAAACTAGGGTTTCTTAGATGAAATATAAGCACAAGGATGCTTTTCACATTTTGAGAATTAAATGCAGAACTAATTATTCCCATGTTGATTCTTTCAAAAATTATACAGGATAAAGGAAATTAAGAGAAGGACAATGTTTTATTTGATGGAAGGGAGCTATATTCCTGGTCCTTCCTTAGTAATTGAATTTTTTCTTTCAAATGACAAAACAAAATAGTAAAACATACATAAACATTCACTGCAAAGACTAGTACTAACATCCATTAATGTTTTCCTTAAACAAGGTCCTGGATTTTTTTCTTTTTTTGCATCCAGTAAATCTAATAAAAATATGCCTACACAAATTCTTATAACTTGAAGACATTTATGAATTAAATATATATATGTAATATATATATGTGTTGCATATATATATATATATTAAAGAGTACTTATTATTTCAGGAACCATTGGAACTACAAAGGAATGTAGTAATTTTGTTGGTGCCCATTCTGGTAAAGAAAAGAAGCATATAAAGGTAAAATCCACTTACTTGCCATCTCATCATCACTTATTTCATATACAGTTATCTAAATGAACCTTATTTTCTAATTAACAATTTCTTTTATGGCCGGCAAATTACTTTCAAGATTTGCCCTGTGGCTCTGCAGAATGCCACCATCATACTCTGTCTCGAGTACAATAGAGAAAATTTCTATATTCATAAAAAGTATATTTTCAGTCCAGAATTACTTTTGATTAGTATGAGGCCTCATTACTAACACTGCTGTTTTCTGGGAAAGAACCCTCAGTGTTATTTTACCTAAGTGCAGTAATTGTTCTGGAAATAAGATGGCAACGGCATTTGTTAGCTTTGACTCTAATGGCTGTAAAAGCAACGGGAAAGTAGGACTTTGTGACACCTTTGCATGAAATAAAGCGTGCACGTTGCAGGCCAGCTCTCACGGTCTAAATTAGTGTAAGAATGATAGTGCTGGGTGTGGACTCAGGGCTTTTCCTCTGAGGCTCCATGTTTCCTTTTTGAATGTACTTGTCCATGCAGCTGGTAGAATCAATGAAAGCGTCCTTGGCCTTCAGCATGAATGATCTAAATTGAAAACATTGTATTTAGAGGGTTGAAACCCAGTCACAGACTCAGTGACAGGCAGTTGGGTAATGAGGCAAAGGAAACTGCTGGCGTAGCTGTGCAACACGCCTCTGGGAGCAAGAGGGGAGCTTCAACAAGACTCTCGCTACGCTTGTACGCACACCCAGAGAGCCACTTTCATTGAGGTCTCGTGATCCCCTTTTCTCTTCTAAACTACCCAAGGACATCTGCTCATCCAAAAGTATGTAACTGTATTTTTAAAAATTCTACATTATCTGTATAAGAAATCTAGACTGATGAAACAACAGCTGCATTTTTCTGCATTATCCAGAATTGTCTTTGAAAAATCAGTAGACAATTGTGAATAGTTTCACCTTATCTCTTATGTAGCTAGAAAGTATAATGCCGTTATTAAATATTATACCTAGATAGGGTCCTGACAGATAAGGAGCAAACACACAGTAGCATCAAGAAATGCGCAAAGAATATTAGGTTGTTAGGAATTCGACAGGCTGAGATGCCTTCCTCCGCCATCCCTCCCAAGCATGGTGAGGTGAGGTGTGGTCAGGAGTCAAGCATGTGAGCAGAGAACAATGACTAAAGCAGATTCTTGGTAGATGCCATGGAATATGAAATCAAATTATATGCCATCATAAGACTTAGAAAATTGTAACTACCAAATGTCCCAATGCATCTTCCAGAATTACCTTTATTTAATACCAGAATTATATTATCTCAGAGTCTAAAGTTAATTTACACTTAATTTTGTAGAAATCAATAGACCTATAGAAAACTTCCTGATGGATATCTCAGAAAGGAAGCCTTCAATGATACATTTTTGTTTTGTCAGATATTGTTACTTTGTAGAAACCTCTCTTAAAGGGAGTTAAAGTCTGTTGATATGAAATATCATATATAATCCAGAATGTTTTTCTTTAAAGAGAAAAATCAAATTAAATGGGGAAAGGGATATAGTCTGCAACTACAAACATTAGTAAAATGTAGCCCCTTGCTCCTTTTTAAGACTTAAAGGACAAGTTCAGAACTAAACTAAATGCAATTTTTTATATAGTCAAAAATGGTTCCTTAATCCCCTGTAAATGCTGAGATCTGTCTTTGAGCACTCACCTACCCACCTAAATCTCATCCTGAGAGATTACACTATATGAAAGACGTACGATGAACAGAGCAAACTTAGCAGTGCTCGAAGGTGGTGTCAATTCATTGTCGGCATGCAACAATGTCTTATATAAGCAAGCCTGTGCTATTTGTTAAGGGATTCCTTTTCTTTCCTGAGCTGGGTAAAAGTAGGTGAATGGACATCACCTCAAATATTTCAAAATATGGCTAAGTTATTCATTTGCAGAGCGTAGTATTTTTTTAGATATAATTTTAGATCTGAATGAAGCAAACTGTGTCTTATTTAAAATAATAATAGTAACTATTATGTATTTAGTAGCCAACTCTGAACTTTGCATTCTAATATAGAAATCAGGTCATGGAGTTTTGAGGTAGATATTATCGCTCTTTTATTAATGATGTAACTCAGGAAGAGAGAGGTTAAGTAATTTGTCTAGAGTTACACAGCAAGATAGTGGCAGACCTGAGATTCAACCTTACCATTTCAACTCAGAGCCTAAAATCTCAGCTACTCTGCCAGGCTGCCTCTTTAAACAATATTTCCCATAATGTGGTTAATCTGATTAAAGAGAATTTAATAGCACATTTAATAGCACATTCATATACAGCAATGTTCTGTCAAGCCTAAAAGATGTAAATATTTACTAAAACCTCCTATTACTAAAATATGGTTATAAAAGTCACTCACAGTTAACCATATTTTCTACTTAGCTCAATGGGGAGTTGTATATCATTTGTTGGGTAATGGGATACGACCATCACTTCATCATCTTTTTTTTTTTTTTACTTTTTAAAGTGGGTAAGTTACCGTTGTTATAGCGAGTCTCTGTTAGCAATTTGAAGTAAATATTAATGGAAGTGAAGCAGGAAGAAGACAACGTTTAGAATTCTTTTGTAATAATCCCAGCAAATGATGATCATATACTGAAAAGTTGAAGAAAAGAGGAAGAGGAAGAGATAGACATGAGAGAATTTGGGAGCTACTTAGTATGGAGAGCCCACAGTGAGTTTGAGCTCTGTTGCTTGGTTGGTTGGAAAGATCCTTAATTCAGGCAGGAAATACAGGAGGGGGAGGAGATTTGGGGTTAGTACACACTGAAGTCTGGTTGAGATCTTTTTTTTTTTTTTTTTTTTTGAGACAGAATCTCACTCTGTTGCCCTGGCTAGAGTGAGTGCCGTGGCGTCAGCCTAGCTCACAGCAACCTCAAACTCCTGGGCTCAAACGATCCTACTGCCTCGGCCTCCCGAGTAGCTGGGACTACAGGCATGTGCCACCATGCCCAGCTAATTTTTTCTATATATATATATTTAGTTGTCCAGATAATTTATTTCTATTTTTAGTAGAGACGGGGTCTTGCTCTTGCTCAGGCTGGTCTCGAACTCCTGACCTTGAGCCATCCACCTACCTCTGCCTCCCAGAGTGCTAGGATTACAGGCATGAGCCACTGCGCCCAGCCTGGGGTTGGGATCTTTTGAGTTTTAGCTACCAAAGATCTAGCAGGCTCTGGTAAAATCGTGTATTTTAATGACAGAATTCCCATCGGGCATAGTGCCTTCCTTACCTTAGGATCCTTAATGCATAAGAAAATGTGTGATCTATTAAGACAGCTGGGATTGAGGAGAAGGATTTGGAGCACAGGCATTTGAAACTATGGAGGTGGGGGAAGAAGATGATAGAGAAAGTGTAACCCCCACAGCGAGCAGGCCCACTGAGCAGAAAGATCAGCAGAAGGGAAGTCTGGAGAAACACTAACCTTAAGGTTCAGGCATAAAAAGAATTAGCCATTTAAAAAGAACTGATTATTATTCAGGAAATCAAGATAAAAATGTCATGTTTTGCGATTGTGGGAATGAGGGGTGATCAGAAAATTTAGATGAAGTATGGAGCACGCACTTTGGATTTGACATAGAGGACTTGCTTGTTTCTTTGGAGTGATGAGGATTCGAAATAGAAGTCGAACAAAGAATGACAGTGTAGAGACTGAAGCAAGGAGCATGTGTTTCAGGAGACCAGTTGTGAAGGAAGGAATAGAAATATAATGAAAGCACTCACAACCCCTCCTCCAATCTTGGCAAATGTGTATATAATAAAACATGTTTATGATATGATAAACTGAAAGATCAGGATATAAAATTTGATACACGGAATGTCAACCATCAAATTATACCCACATACAAACACTCACATACACATATTCATGTTGTATTAACATATATAAATAATTATAAGGAAATATGACATAATATACACAGAGGAAGGTAGCCTCTGGATGATAGGATTATGGGTCATTATTATTGTATTGACATTAATTTCCTATAATTTATTGCATTCCACTATGAGCTACTATAGACTCCATAGTCATTTAAAGAGTGAAAGGAGGAGCAAGAAAAGAGTGTTTGGATCTGTATCCCTTAACTACCAAGCCCCAGGGACCTTTCCCGACCTCAGTGTTCCTGTTGTCACTCATGAAGGTTAATGTAAGAAAATAGAGCCCAGGGAAGCACCGCTCATAAACGGTGATCTGTGCGAGGCGGCAGCAACCACAGACCTGGCCTGCAGCAATTTGGAATGAGACTGCACATTTTGTTCAAAGTTACTATGAAGCCCATGAGGTGAAGCATCTGACCCGTGGTGTCAAAATGGCATCTTGGCCACAGTTACTAATGAAAGGGCCATCTACACATGCGCCTAAGGTAGAAAGCATAATATGTCATGCATCATTTATTAAAGTTCACATGTAGAAACGGGCAATATTATAGCTCTAGTATCATCTTTCATCTGTGAATAAAAATACAAAAGCATAATTATTAGGCTGGAAGAGACCTTGCAAGATTATTAGTTCATTGCTTGATCTTTAGGAGAACTGTAGCAGGTATTGCCTGCACAAGCCAACCAAGTCAACCACGATTTATTGCATATTCACAGGTGTATAACCTTGTGTAGTAACCTGGCTGCCCCAATGTCCTTCTGCCAATACAATCAAAGTTGTGTTTTCCCAAGGACTTGAGTCATTTCAAAGAAGAACTAACAAAGGTTCAGAAAAATATTCTGTTCATTTATAATGGGACAAAAAGTAGCATCTATATTATATGGCATTCTTAGTGTGCAGTGGTAGGAATAAAAGATGAACAAAGCATAGTCCAGTCTTCAAGGAATTCACAACCACTAGGGACCCGACCCCTTTCCCCTGACTTCCTACGTGTATTTATCATCCCAGTCACCCCACAACCGCTACCGCTGCCCAGCCTTGATTACGGGTCTTGAGCATCTGAAACTTATCATACATTTCTTGGAAGGTTAACAAGTTTTGTGGCCACTGATATGTATATATGCAAGCACACATATTACATATGGCGAGAGCTTGTAGAAGTTTGATATGTGATTGGATATGTTGTTTTTATTCCAAAGTATGCAAAGATGTTTGAGGGAAAGCAAAATGTAAAATGTCTAATGCAGTTGATTCAAACTATAGCCTACATTCAAAGAGAGGTCCCGAATGTTGTTATTCTCAAACATGTTCCCCAAACCTCCAGATTTCATCTCAACCACAAAACCATATATGACAGCAAGTCTTAGTACTGTACTTCTGTGGCTAGGATCTAACCAGCTGCTGTGTTTAAAATGGTTTGTGTCCCAGGCTTTCTGGCTTGGAGATGATGTGGAATGCACGTCCTTCCTCTGTATGCAGCCATAGAAAAGAAAAGCTAAAGAATTCAGCCTTGAAAGTGGGTCTCTAGATAGTGTATATATTGTATGGTTGACTAAGCATACATTAAATGTTCTGGTCACACCAGGGTTGAGCACAAGTGAAATGTATGAGAGGTTTATAAGGTAACCTGACCTAAACTCCAAACTTCAACAATATGAAGCATGATCTTCTGATGTGTCCTACAGACATCTTTTGTATGAGTATATATAAAGACATAATATTGTGGTTTATTAATGAGCCAGAATATAGAATCACAGAGCTAAAAGAGGGTTCACCTAAGCCATAGAGGTTCGATCTACTTAAGAGGGAGCGAGTGTCAGCATTTACCAGGCAGTGGAAACTTTCACAAAAGAATCCTGGTTCTCCATGCTACTAACTGTTAAGTGTTATACTTTCCCTAGTAAAAATTTGTCTTGTGAGTAAATTTAATGGTTTATGGGCTAGTGAGGTAAAATATGATTCTGCACATACCTTCTAAAGATAGTTTATATCGAATGAAGCAGGAATTGTGGGGCCTGCCCGGATACCATCTTCAGGGCTGACAGACCCACCTCCACATGCTGTGGATACTGGCTTCTGAGAGGGAGAAGGTGTGTTTCTCACTGCAAATTGCCCTCAGACTCAGGGACCTGCCTTGCCCAAGTTTACACCCCTTCCCAGGGAAAAGCCCATACCCAATGACTGGTGGCTGTGGTCCAGCTCCTTTGCTGATGGTTGGCACAGTTCTTCAAGGTCATCTCAGTTCCAGAGCTCCAGTGGCCACAGATACAATGCTACCGTGTGTCAATGTCATCTTAGTCGATTCTGGCCTTTCTCCCTGGCTTGCGGATGGATATCCTGCATTCGTTACAGCTCTATAGACTTTCTGCATTCACTTCTCATAGAGCCTGTATCCAGGGAAATAATTAGTAAGCTGCAAAGTTTCCTCATCATGTGAAGCAATTCTCTTTTTTTTTCTTTCTTTATTATTTCAGAATATTACAGGGTACAAACGTTTGGATTACATGAATTACTTTTGTACAGTTTGAGTCAAAGTTATAAGTGTGTCCATCATCCATATAGTGTGCATTGCATTTCAGTATTTTTTAGTCTCACTTTTTCTAACAGAATGCACTGAATAGTGATTTCAGTGTCATTAAAAACACTTTCAATACTCCCCCTATGAGATCAAATCCAAGCCATCTCTTTCTTCCCATTCAGCTTTCCCTGCAATTGGCACATGCTGCCACTGATATGGAAGCTGGATTGTGATCCGGCAATGGATTTTAATCAGGACTTGTTAAATATGTGTTTGTCCATAACATTATATTGAATAAATTGTACCTCATCACGTTGGCTCACGGCAAAATGGAACAATTAAGCAGCCCAGTGGCAGGCTGACATTTATCAGATTATTTTCACTGTGAGTTTAAATGACAACTATGGCGTAATCCAATTTGTGTTTTCAGCAGCTTATGGAAGCATCAAAGTGCCTGCAGCGCTTGTGAATGGGCTGCCAGTGTGGTGCACTGATTCTGAAATATATTCTGCTCAGATATCAATTTTGTACATTTTTCCCAGATCAAATCAATCTATTAAGGAATGCATTTTCTCTAGAATTAAGCTGTAAGAGTCATTCCATGTAGCTCGGCTCCAATGTCACTTGTAGAGAAAGGACTTGACTAGAAGATCAGTATTTCAAGATTCTTGTTATGCTTGAGAATGTACATGCAGTCTATGTTATAAATCTCATGGCAGCACCCTGTTGGAAAAACTAATATGTAGAGATGAGGAGATGGAGACAGAGAAAACACCCAGTCTCAAGCTACCCATCAAATCAGTTGGTGGTATGGAAAGGACTTCTCTGTCTCACCTGCATCCCTCTGCAATCTCATATTAGCAATACCACCTGGAAAAAGCCCTTAAATACTGTACTTGCAACACTGCATATGCAAAGTATGCAGCAAAACTGCTGCCCCATGTTTCACTTAGAGGCAGAATTGAATTAGAACATTTGATATGGGTTTTATTTAAAATTCTAATATCCAACCATAATTGAGTTGTTAAGATTGTTAAGATGCATCGCTAATTGCTGGAGTGAGTTAGGAAAGTATTCTACTTTGTCCTAGGACTAATTTATCCTGTTTTTAATACTGGGATATTAATATTAAATGTAAATATCTTATTTCATTTACTTAATACTAATCTTATGGAAACAGATATTATGGTAAATGCAAAGCTAAATTTAAGATTCTTCGTTAGAAAGCCAGTGTTGTTGATAAAATAACATAATATTTTCATATTAATACACTGTTGAGCTTGTAAATAACCTCATTTAATGTAATAGAAATAGTCTCTGTTTAATAAACTGCTTTTAGCTTACAGGGGTTGGGGAGAGATACATGCCTGTTGATCTAAAATAAAGTTATTGGAGTGCTCATTTTTTCTTTTTTTTTTTTGAGACAAGAGTTTCACGTTGTTGCCCGGGCTAGAGTGAGTGCTGTGGCGTCAGCCTAGCTCACAGCAACCTCAGACTCCTGGGCTCAAGCAATCCTACTGCCTCAGCCTCCCAAGCAGCCGGGACTACAGGCATGTGCCACCATGCCTGGCTAATTTTTTCTATATATTTTTAGCTGTCCAATTAATTTCTTTCTATTTTTGGTAGAGACGAGGTCTCGCTCTTGCTCAGGCTGGTCTCGAAC
>CAUYSK010084152.1:0-14182 GCA_963575035.1 Avahi laniger | reverse complement strand
AGTGCAGATGTCTTTATTATAGAATGTCTCTTTGGGAGGCTGAGACCAGAGGATCCCTTGGGGCCAGGAGTTCTACTAACTTTTTAATATTCCTCGAATTTGTCGTCCACTTTCTTTGTCATGTCATCCTCATTCTTACCTGCATTACTGCATCAATACCTTACATCATTTTCTTTCCTCTTTTCTGTTTCTGCAAATACGTCTTCTCCTTGTACCTGAAGGTAAATGACAAAATGTTGTTCTGTAACATAAAGCAGTGTTTCTTAAAGTTTCATAAAGTATATCAGTCCCTGGAGATGTTTTGACAAGAAATGATTTCACGGTCACTTTATAAATTAGGGGGGCACTCCACAATCTATCCCCCCTTGGTGGTTAGCTGCACGAATCCTGCAGAAAAGACTTAAATTACTTTTATTCCACCAGGTATTCCCTAAAGTACTTGACCATCATCTCCTTTTTTCTGCTCTTAAAAATTACTAACATCCTTCAACACTAATGTTCTTTAAAAAGTGCTTTTTTTTTTATTTCAGCATATTATGAGGGTACAGATGTTTAGGTTATGTATGTTGCCCTTGCCCCCCCCACCCAAGTCTGAGTTTCAAATATGTCCACCCTTCGGGTGGTGTGCATTGCACTCTTTGTGTGTGCATATACCCGTCCCCCCTCCCCGCTGCCGAACATCCAATAGATGTTATTCATATATGTGCACTTATGTGTTGATCAGTTAATAACAATTTGATGGTGAGTACATGTGGTGCTTGTCTTTCCATTCTTGGGATACCTCACTTAGTAGAATGTGTTCCAGCTCTATCCAGGAGTATACAAGGGGTGCTATATCACCATTGTTTCTTAAAGCTGAATAGTACTCCATGACATACATATACCACATTTTGTTAATCCACTCATGTATTGATGGACACTTGGGTTGTTTCCAGATCTTTGCAATTGTGAATTGTGCTGCTATAAACATTCGGGTGCAGGTGTGAGAAAGTGCTTTTTGATTGTTGCCTACAGCACAAAGTCTAAATTCCCCAATACGGCATTCAGAGGTCTACTTTTAGAACATGTTTCCTTCTTCTCCTTATGGCTTCAAATGTTATAACACCTCACACCCAACACATGCTCAAATACAGATTTGTAGAACCGTTCCCTCTTTCCTGAATTGCCCTCATGCTATTTCACAAGATGTTTCTCTTTGCTCAAAATGCTCCTCCATCATTTTGTACTTGGGTAGTTCCTATTCCAGACTACTGAGTTGCCAAATTCACTGAGACTTCTCTTCTCTTCCAGTCTGACCTATATAGAAGTCTTATCTTCCTTTTGGGCATATTTTTACTTTAAACTCATTACACATTATTTATTTTTAGAAACTGATACTAAAAAGTAAACTCCTTAAGAATAGCGGCTGCATGTTTGTTTGTTTGACTCCTTTACTAGTATGGTGCTTGAAATATGAATTGCAAAACAGATGTCTGTTAAGTAAATAAACAAATGCAAGAAAGCAAACCCTGAGACCAACAGCAGACAAAGGAGAAGTAGTGCAGTTTCATTCCTCAATAAACCTACAATTTAGTGAGGATGGAAGACAAATGACTATAACAAGAGAAAAAAGAAAAAAAAAAAGCAAAGAAAATAAAATTAAGAAAAATCTTCTGAGGAAAGTATGCAAATTTGTACATGACGAGATGAACCGGGGAAAGATTCCTGGAGCTGGTATTACTTTAGATGGGGTTGTAGTTGCTATCATACAGTGGGAAAAAAATAGACATTCCAGACAAAACTGGGAAGTATAAGGCCATGTATACAAAGGAAACAAAATTAATATTAGTATATGTGGGACACAGATAGGACTTTTAATAGCAGGCTCAGAATTATGTGTTTTGATGCATAAGTAAGTATGAGGCTTTCAGGCACTGGAGCAAGAGACTATCGTGAATGTTGACGTTTAAAAAAGATTCAACTGTTAAAAAAAAAAAAAGATTCAACTGACTGTACAACATGAGGATTTCCTTTAGAAGAGTCTGAGAATGAGGAAATCAGTTAGAATGTTCACACTGATATTCTAGTTCAGAGGACGACAGATGTTTCTGTAAGAGGATAGATAGTAAATATTTTGGGCTTTGCTGGCCATATGGTCTTTGTTGCAACTACTCAATTGTATTGTTGAAAAGTGAAAAACAACAGACAGTATGCAGACAGATGAGCACGGCTGCGTACCAGTAAAAATTTATTTACACAACATGTGGTGGGCCTGATTTGGCTTGGCCATAGTTTGGTAGGTGAAAGTTAGTAAAAGTCTAAACTGGACTGTTGGCAGTAAAAATGGAAAAGAAGGGATATCTGTAAGAAAACGATAGAAGTGCAATAGACAGCATTGATTTCCTATTGCATGTGAGTGGCAAAAAACAAAAGTTGTTAAAAACGATACCAAGATTTGAGACTCAGTAACTGGGAGCCCGATGGCACCCCCCATAGTAATAGGCATGTTAAGAAAGAGGTCGTTTTGGAAGTGAAGGTGATTACCTGCTAATGGAGAAGCCAATCGACAGAGGAAAGCAGTGTAGTGTTAAGAGTAGTCCATTAAGCTATGAATAATATTAAACACTCCAAAAGTCTGTATCCCTTGACAATGAGTTTTGATAAAGTTGTTCCAACTTTATTCTTTTTTCTTTATTCAAACTTCAGGAGGATTTTATTTTGATTTTAAGCAATCAAACTGAAATAAGATTATCTATAAACTATTTTCCTTCATTTCTTTTCCTGGGCGAACTTTACTATGCATTTCAACTAGAAATATACTTGTCAGGTGGGAAGGAAGAAGGTCTAGGGTGAGTCAGCAATGGAATAGGACAGGCTTCTTTACCAAGTCTGCTTCCTTAAAAAAAAACACAATGATCTGAACATGAATTATTCAAAGTCACACTGAAAGTTGTCAGCAACATTGAAATAGTGTTCGATACACCTGAAACCTGTTGGGGGAAATTATCTTAATTTATATTTCTTGAATGCTTATAGAAAGTTCTTGTTAAAATAAGAGCCAGAAAGAATTTCTTTAAAATTCCACTTCATTATAATGGGCTTGCAAACACTACTATTATTATTCTCTATGGCACAGAAAGCTTTACTGTAGCTAAAAACGGTGCTCCTAGCTATAACATCAAATAAGTAGGATTCAGCTGCTCATGACTGTCTTTAAGTTTTCTATCTCTCATTTTCTCCATTACCATTCCATCCCATTATAAGTAACATTACCCAAAAGTCTGTTTGGACTTCAGAAATAGTATCCATAGCCTATTCCAAGTAGATCGTTAATCGAGAATATTTCCTTCCTATTATGAGTCAAACTGAATGGCTTTTTCAGAAAGACCTATTATATTTTAAACACTTCAATGGACATGTTTTCTCTTTGGAATCTTTAAAGAAGAAGTATAAAACAGTTATTTGCTGTGCATTTAAAAAATCTTCTGCTGGGCATATATAGTGATATTCCAAACACCATTTAAATTATAAATTATCCTACCTCTTCTATCTTCTGCTTTATTACCTAAAATAAAATTATTTATCAAGTTTTGAGTGATGGTAGGTCATACCTTGTTCTATTGATCTATAAATAGATCTGAGTATATATGATATATCATGTTAACTACATCAAAGAAATATTCTAATTTGAAATGAATTGAAATTTAAAGCCTGTGCAAGTTGGGCAAGAAGGGAGCTACTGTTAATGTCTAGTAAGTTTCTCAGTTAAATACCTGTAAGTGTCCTTTATGTGGTACTAAACTTAAATAATGTTTTTAGGGTAGCTGAAGATATAGTTAATCAACTTTAAACTCTAAGTGAAAAATAATATCTGATGATAGGATGTGGTGCTTAATACCCTCCCCGCAACAATTAGGTTAATATAAACCACTCAAAAGAATTTAAGTATAAACAAATCATACAAAATATATTTATAGCAATGATAATTGCACTGGAGTGTGAGTACCCTTAAGGGGTCAGGAAGACTTCTCACATGGGAAAGGGACACAGATCGTTTTAATGATGTCAACGTCTAGATTTTCAACCTCCATTTGTATCTTTTCATATGGATGAGACCATCATGCAAGGTCTCTTTTCTCACCTCCCTTTCATAATTGCCGTCTTCTCACTTTACAAAAGAAAGATACACTTCTTCTGAATTCCGAATTTTGTAGCAATAATTTTCATTTGATGACCTTGACTTTGTCCTTTGCTCAGTTCCATTCAAATCGTGCATTGTTCCTGAGTAAGAAAGCAGCAGATCATTATGCTGTTAGTCATTGAACTCCCAGCATGGCCGTAGGCATTATCTATCCATGTATTTATCATCTATCTAGCTGTAATCTAATTATTTATATATCACAGAATTAGAATTTAGAATTGAAATTATTCTCATGGGATACATATTGATATATTTACTTGAATTGGAAAATGAAGTCAGGCTTTCTCTGACAGGAACTAAGTTATTACTGTTTTGTTTGACAGTAGGTCGAGCTTTGGCAATCAGGGTGTATGTCAGACATTTTCCCATAAATTGAATGATCCAAACATCAGCCCCATCACACTATAGAAGAATTTTATCAAAAAATTAAATTAATGATATTTTAATTTTCTCAAACCTCTCAGAATGTGCCTGGATAAAAATGGTGCTTCTAAGGAAAAGAGAACTAGGCATGAATAATAGTTACATGATATGTCTGGGTAAAGCCTTCTTGGAGTAGTTAACAGAAATTGAAAATAAATGATTCCCAGGAAACTTATTTCAAGCCAGGCAATTTCCAATCATTTGCTCTCACTGAAAATGAATAAAAAGCTAATGATATGTCAGCTAATATCTGTCATAAAGATATATTAATTAATTGGTGTTCTTAACCAGCATTTTGTAGCACTCGACCAATATGGTCTTAGTTTTTTGGAGGGAATGAAGGACTTTGAAAAAATTATTAGGGGAAAATCTGATAAACTGTGTGATTAATTTAATTACTATAATCATCCTAGATAATTTAACTGAAATAAGTACAAAAAATATTTTAAAATAAACTTTATTGTTTGAGAAAAGTTTTAGGTTCACAGCAAAACTGAGAGGAAAATACAGAGATTTCTCACATGCCACCCACCCCGTTGCCCTGCAAAGCACATCCTCCTCCATTGTCAACATCCCCCATCAGAGTGGCACATTTGTTACAATTGATGAACCTACATTGACACATCATTATTGCCCAGAGTACAGAGTTTACATTCGATTTCACTCTTGGTGTTTTATGTTCTGTGGCTTTGGACAAATGTGTAATGACAAGTATCTACCATTGCGGTATCATACGAAGCAGTTTAACTGCTCTCTAAATTTTCTGTGCTCTACCTGTTCATCTCACCCTCCCTCTGTAACTCCTAGCAATCACTGATCTTTTTAATGACTATGATGTTTTGCCTTTTCTAAAATGTCATATGGTTGGGCTCATACACTATGCAGCCTTTTCAGATTGACATTTTTTACTTTGTCATATGCATTTAAGACTCTTCCATGTTTTTTCATGACCTGGTAATTCATTTATTTTTAGTACTGAATAATATTCCTTGTCTAGAAGTACCACAGTTTATTTATCCATTCACTTACTGAAGGATATCTTGATTGCTCCCAAGTTTTGGCAATTATAAATAAAGCTGCTATAAACATACACGTGCAGGTTTTTATGTGAACATGTTTTTAACTCCTTTGGATAGATATCAAGGAGCTTGATTTCTGGATCATACGTTAAAAATATGTTTAATTTTATAAAAACAGCCAAACCATCTTCTAGGGTGGTGTATCATTTTGCATTCCCACCAGCGATGAATGAGAGTCTCTGTTGCTCCACATTCTCATTAGCATTTGGTGTTGTCAGTGTTTTGGATTTTGGCCATTTAAATGCTGTGGCGTGGTAGCGTCTTTTTTTAAAGCCATTTTCCCACCATTATTTAGTTACATTTTAAAATTTTGTATTAGTTTTATCCTGTACTGGCAAATCCCATAATCCTGAAAAACCACAAAGATGAGAATTTGTTTATTTATACCAAATAATCAAAAAGATGTTTAAAGGGGAAAGTCAGTATTCTATTGTTTGTAGTACATAATAACTTAAACTGAAATCTTAGTAGAAATTTTTTTTTCTAGGAAAGAACTAGCAAGATTGCAAATTTAATACAAACATATACATAATTACATTAGTAATATAAACACATCAGTTAAAGGCAAAGTTTGTCATATTGGATGAAGAAAAGCAAGACCTAATTATATGTTGTTTAAAGGAAACTCACTTTAAATATAAAGACTTAGATTGAGAATAAGAGTGTGGAAAAATAGATGATACTAATCAAATGAAAGCTAGAGTGCCTATATTAATATCGGACTATTAATAATTGGACTTCTAAACAAGGAGAATTACTGTTGATAAAGGGGTTAATTCATCCAGAATACGTGATGATCTGAAGTGTGTATGCACTGAATCACAGAGTTCAAATACACAAATAATAAGTGATGTTACAGTTAGTTTTGTTGACTAGTTTAGTTTGTGCCGGTAAGTTGGTTAAAGTGCTGTGGCAAAGTTACTCCTCCCTTAATGCCCACTAGCACCACCGCCTTCCTGCTTCCCCAAATTAATTGACAATGGTCTTGATGATAAGGTCTACAACCAAAGACTGGACTATTTCCACCTCCCAAAGAAAATGAAAATTTTCATAGCAGAAATTTTATTGGAGTGTTTCTGATGGAACTTTAACATTTTTTTTGTGTGTGTGTGTAAAGCATATGTTTCTCTTGATTTGTTCAGGCAAGTCAAATAATACAAGTAGTTTTGCTGAAACTAATTGGTTAGAAAAGTGTTTTCTGAGGTACATACGTATACATAAGATGATATAAGTTGGCAGGCAGGCTTAGCACTAAGTATCACAAATCACATAAAACAACTATTTCTTTTCCAATTTTCCTTCAATCTTTTTTAATGTGCCATGGAGAAAATAACAGTTTGTTGCTGATATGTTTTAACATTGTTCTAAGACTTCCCGTTATTTCTTGGTAGGAAATAGAATTTAACGAAAATGTAATACCATTGAAATATTTATATCGTTGTAACGAAATATATTAATAGTTGTCAAATCTTTGAGCTTTAAAACCACACCACCTTGGTTTAATTATTGCCTCTACTGTTAATACTTGCTAGCATGGTGACCTCAGTTAACTGAGATAAGTTTGTTAAACCTGCCTGTGCTCTAGTTTTTTTAATAAGTAATGATACTATTAAGGGTTATTAGATCTTAATAACATTTATTCATTAAGAATTTCAAACACATATTTTCTGTCACATATTGTGAGCTCGCTCAAAAGTGTTAATTAATGAATTAATTTTTGTCTTATTACTTCATGTTTCTTTCAAGGGGCACAAGCTTTCCATTCAAAGAAGTATTACATAGAAAATCGAACATTAATATTGGGTTATCGTAAAAAATACAAATGTCATTTCTAAATGAATAATTTGTAGAACAGCAACTATTGACATTTGGTCCTCAGGGTTTTATTTAAGTAGTAGGGTGCTCCTACTTACTTATCTTGTGGCTCTCTAATGCCCCACTGCCACCACTGAGAAAAAACAGAACTATAGGTAAAGTGTCAGAAAAATTCTGTCTGAAAGGATTTGGAAGCTGCTGAGATGACCAGGACTACAGGGGTCAAGATTCCAAAGAGGAGGGAACCACAAAGCAAGAGTCATCATTCTACAAGACATTTTTATTTTTAGGGCATTTGGCAATGTCTGTGTCTGTGTAACAAGGAAAAAAAAAAAAGGCAAAGGTTCATCGGCAAGGAGCAGAAAAACTAGCAGAACAATTGGAAGCACCAAGTTTCCTGGCAATAAAAATTTGTGTTCAGTGCTGCCAAGGCAGACAGGATTTGAGGTGCAAGGTCCTGGACAGAGGGCAGACACAGTGAAGTGAGCCCTACACTGTTGTTGCTGTTTTCACTTTGTAAGCATCTGCTGAATTTTGACACCGTCAAGAAAGAGGCTAAGAAGCCCAATGGAAAGCCATTGCTCTATGGGGTTCTACACATTCATAGATCAGGTATTCCGTCACCCCCCAGTTAGCAGTACTGGCTGAGTGTCTGTAAGCAAGAATATAAAACTCATACCCAGTGAAGATGGATCACTGGCCTTTCTAGGATGGAAAGGGTCCAATGTAGTCAACTTAGCATTGACTGGTAAGTTGCTTTCCTTGAGAAATGATGTCACATTTAAGGCTCTGCTTTAGTCTCTGTTACTGTCAGGAAATTCAGAGGTGAATTTCTGCCACCCTGTCCACTCAATTCATATGTCTGTTGAGCTGGTTGTGGGGGTTGTACACTGAACAAAATCTGGTTAACATCTACTGGTTAAATCATTTTTCCCCTTTGGTTTTTTTTTTTTTTTTTTTGGTAGCTTTTTCATTAAGCTTGCATTCTGGCAGGTATTAATGTGAGATACAAAAATATTTCCACTTTTGTGCCCACTCCCATGATTCTACTCACTTGTGTCTATACCAGACATCCTCATATCCAATCTTACAGGCTTTTTTTTTTTTTTTCCTTCCAGCTGACCCTGGCCAGCTGATGAGGTCATAGATGCTGCACAAGAATCTGTATATAGTCTCCCTTAGGACTACTTCTGCTTACACAAAACGTGTGATGGGAGCACCATTTGCAGATTTGCCCATCAGATTTTCCCTCTCTGCAGTCGTTCAACTCCCTCCCCAAACAGAGTTGCAATGTAGCCAACGTCCATACCAACAAGGCTATTCCCCCACACACATTACCAGTGAAGTATTAAGCAATTGAGTCACCACTTTCACCAACACTACCTGTGTCCCACATTTTACTCAGGATTGGATTCTCCTTGCAGCAGGTAAGCCAGTTCCCAAATCCATCTTTTCACTTCTTTCTTGAACCACTCGCTCTCAGTACCAACTTTTTTCATGTCATCCTAGAAGCTATTAAGATATAATTAGACCTAAAAGAGAATTATTGTGGTAAATGTCTGCAAAAGTGAAAGAGAGAGGGCTCAGGAGTGGTGGAAAGAGCCTTCACAACATGATGTTAGTCTGACACCATGAAAGAAGAATACTTGGACAGCTCTTAATAAAGGAAAAATGCAGCTAGCTGTGAAAAATAATGAGATGTAAAGATCATATGAATAGAAATAACAAAGTATTGTAAAAGTAAAGGAGAGATTGAGACTATATAAAAATTTTTGGAAGCAAATCTTGGATCTGCATAAAACTGTTAGGTATAAAGGAATTTTCCCACAATAAGCTAGAATCTGCCACAGCCATTGAGTGTGTATGACAGGATAATGGGAAGGAGGGTTCAAAATATTATATTATATTCTCTTCCAATAATGACAGCATACCTTCCCTTCACCTATCCCTCCAAGGATAATAATTACAAACTCTGAACGAATGAAAGGCAGGCAAAACTGGAGTATGAGCCACACAGCAAACTCCTGGCAGAGGTTGCATCCTCAATTGTAATTTCAGAGGATCTCCTGTTATATCTGAAGTGGCAGCAGTAATAATGGCAGTGAGATGTCTGACAAGAATGACCTGATAGAATTGTAATTGTGGCAAAATCTCTATGAGAAAGTGTTTGTCGAAGCCCAGATTTTGAAAGGCATCTCAGCTGGCCATAGGATAGAGGGCAAAACGTGTAGCACTCACCACTATAAATTTCTGAGGCTTGAACACTTTTGTTATGAGATCTTCTCTCTTGCCCCATCATAGATAATCACACAGATAATGACACTTTCCTCTTAATTCAGAGAATAAAGAGGTAGAATTCCAATAGCCATTGCAGCATCTTGGTGGATGGGTCAGGCCTGAGCTGTGTCCAGCATGCTGGAACCATAAACTGACCAGGTCTGTGGACAATGAAATTGCATCCTGGATCCTTGGAACATTTAGGGAAGAGTTCATTGTAATATATTGGACATCCTGGAGATGTGCAGCGGAACATTTAGAGTATTACAACATGGAGATAAATGTTAACATGGCCCGCTTATTGATAAATGGGAAGGCCCGTGATATAAGGATAAATTATAGCATGTTATTTACCAAGGCTCTTAATTTTCCTGATCAATTTTATAAAATGGCTAATATTTAAGGAGAATTCCCAACTATCTTAACTATGGGGATATATACATAGATGTGTGTGTGTGTGTGTGTGTGTGTACTTGGATATATATATTAGTGTATATATATTATTTTTTTAAAAGACAAGTTCTTGCTCTCTCACCCAGGCTAGAGTGCAGTGGCCTGATCAAAATTCACTGTAACCTCAAATTTCTGGACTAAAGTGATTCTCAGCCTCCTGAGTAGTAGCCGGGACTACAGCCTTGCATCCTTGCACCACCATGCCCCACAGCATACCTGGCTTTTTTTTTTTTTAAGAGATGGGGTCTTGCTGTCTTTCTCAGTCTGGTTTTGAAGTTCTGTCCTCAAGCAATCCTCCCACCTTGGCTTCCCAAAGAAGTTCTGGAATTACAGTCATGAGCCACTATATCTGGCAAATAACTGTGGATATTAACATTCATATATTGCCTCTCCATTGAGTTTTGTTGGTCAACAATAGAGAAAAAAGATTTGAAAAGCAATGTTATTATTTTTCATGCTGCATAGGTCTTAAGAATGCTGCAGAGATATTTTATTTTTAAATCTGTGTTGCATGTTTAATCTGGAGAGAAGAGATTAGCTAATGATATCATGGGGGTGAAACTTGAAAGTCTCATCTGTGAGTGTCAGAACAAGGATAGCACGAGCAAAGCCCATAGGTGGGAATTGAGGGATACCAGTAAGTCGAGCAAGGACTAGCAAGGTGATCATGATTGGGAATGTGTTCAAGTGCCAGCTGGTAAAAAAGCATTGAATCCAGAGAGCATATATCTACTACTATGGTGAATTACAAAGTCAAGGTTTACAGAACAGAGGGCTAAATTTAAAATAAAAGTCAACATCCCAAATGAGAACTTAATAAAAAATGAATGAAAGAAAATTCAGAGCTGGAGGTAAATGAAGATGTGAGGAAAAAATAAAATAAAACAAACAAAAATAGATGACATTAAAAAGTTAAAAGTAGTATCAATGTTTGAGAGAGTTCAAGATAGGAATAAAAGAGACCCATGTAAAATTCAGAAGTCGAGATAGAATTCCAGGTCCCTTGGTAACCACACAGCATTTACGGGAAGATGTTTCTGTATGTTTGTTTCACAGAATTTCCGTGTCTTGGGAGAAACACAATTTTCTGTTTCTTAGTGACTTGATGTGTGACTTATAAGAGTATGACACTATCAATTGCATAAATGCTCTATTATGCCAGTTTTATTAGCTGTGATTCTTTCAATTTTAAAGACCAAATATAGACATCAAAATAAAATCATACATATGAAAAATAAGTTTCAAGATCAAAATTCCCTATAATTTCTAAACATTATGTGCATCTTGTTTTGTTCCTTGATTGTCAATACAATCTTCTATTAGTCATTAGCATAGATCTGAAGTTTCCATACTGATAGTTATTTTAATAAATATTAGTTATATTGCTAGTAACTAGTAAATTTGAGATCTAAAACTTGAATGTGAGATAAAAATAGAAGTGATGAATACAAACTGAACACAACTATGAAAAATAAGGATGAGTTAAAAATCAGTAAAAATATCATTGCAATTAACATGATGTTTTTTAAAACATAAAAATGAAATGACCATATGAGCAGGATATTACTTTAAAACATTGTTGCACATCCATTTTTTAATATGATGGAGAAAGCTGAAAATTATGTTTCCATCAGAGTAATGTTTCAGTTCATTTGAAAGTATTTTTATTTTTATAATGGAAAAACCATTGTTGTAAGGGAAAAAGGGAGACTAGCACATTCATTCAAAGAGATGGCAGATTTCCAGCCACAGTTGTTCCCTGGCATTTTATTGTTTTGTTGAGGCATTTGTCCCCTCTTCTACCCCTATTCCCATTCTGAGAATGCCATTCTATTCCTCAGTCAGTAAGAACATTGAAATATACTTAAATTTAAAACTCAAGTGGTTTTTATTGCTTGTCTGTCAAAAGCAAATGTGTTTTCCTGAGTTATCTAGCTATTTGCTTTTCTTTAACTTTTCTGGATAGGATCAAACTTTGAATGAATACAAATCTATATTTTTATTATAGGATTTTTTAAAAAAATATCCGTCTTGTGTCTTGAAATGGCTGAAGTTTTAACCAAGAGTTGTAAAATTTTTAAAAATAAAACTCTATGCCTGCCAGACAGTTTCACATTTGGGAACTTGTCTTTGCTTCACATACCCTGGCATGTGAAATAAAGTTTCCACATTCTCAGAAATCTAATGGTAATTCCACATTGCTTTCTCCCTCTGGGGGTTCACAGCATTTGTATCAAATTGCTACCTCTGTCTGAGCTCATGTTCATTTAGAAATCTTTCTCCACCTTGGGCTTTATTTATATTCCTCATTCCATATTATTTCTCATGAACACGGTAGTTTTCAGGGAAAAGAATTTCTTTTTGTACTATTGCTTTGCTAATTTTGAAATCTCTGATCTGAAATTCTGTAAGTGAAATTAATGGCCGAATATTTGTAGAGACATATCAAAATGAAGGAACTAATGTAGAACATTAGATCTAAATTAAAAATCTCTCCATCCACACTGGCATAATCTGATGTTAGTCTTCTATTTCTATAAGAACATTTTTATGTATGAAAATATATAAATGAGAGGTAAATGAACTCTTACACTCTATTTATAGATTATTTTTGTTAAATGTAAAGTAAGGATATAAATTTAAAGATTTAAAAATTTATTTAATTTATTTGGTTTTCATATGTGAGGATGAGTAATTTGGTCTAAAAGATCTGCCTATATTGACAAGCCATGACAAATCTTCAATACAAAATTTCTGACCGTACATTTTAATCATAGAGTTTCTCATTAATAGCCAGTAATTATATATAATCAAATTTTGTATAAAGGAACCACAACTAGGTTATATGGAAACATATTTTAATATAAGCTTTTGATGATGATAATGGTCAAATAGTGAAAAGGTAACTTAATATTAAATAAATATTAACCTTATTTATATTTTAGCAAATTCAGATTTGTCCAAGTAAAATTGATTAGGGTAATTAGAGTATTTCTCAATAAAGTCTATTATAGATTCTAAAATACATTTTCGCAGAGGATAAAAGGATCCTTCCATTAACTTCTGGAAATGTGTTATATATTAAAAAAATGGATAAAAAGAAAATGTGCATTTCTCTGATAGAATTTAAATATCAAAGTAAACAGAAAATGACTGGTCACTGAGGAAAGAATCTGTCTACCTGTGTTCTCTTTGCCAAAATACCCTTCTAAAGTTAAAGAAAAAAATGAGTAGTAAAGGTATGATGCAAAGAAAAAAAGTGAACAAACATATTTTGTTAAATTTTTTATTATTAGGGATACATGATTGTCATATATCTTTATAGGGTACATGTGATATTTAAATACAGGCATACAATGTGAATTAATAAAATGAGGGTAATTGGGGTATCCATCACCTCAGATATTTAGCATTCCTTTATGTTAGAAACATTCCGATTTCACTCTTTTGTTATTTTAAAGTATACCCTAACTGGCCAGGGCTCGGGGGCTCACGCCTGTAAATCCTAGCACTCTAGGAGGCCGAGACAGGAGGATCATTTGAGCTCAACAGTTCTAGATCAGCCTGAGCAAGAGCAAGACCCCATCTCTACTAAAAATAGAAATAAATTAGCTGGACAATTAAAAATATACAGAAAAAATTAGCCAGGATGGTGGCGCGTGCCTGTAGTCCTAGCTACTTGGGAGGCTGAGGCAGAAGGATTGCTTGAGCCCAGGAGTTTGAGGTTGCTGTGAGTTAGGCTGATGCCACGGCACTCTAGCCCGGACAACACAGTAAGACTCTGTCTCAAATAAAAAAAAAAAAGTACAGTATACCCTAACTTATTGTTGATTATACTCACTTTGTTGTGCTATCAAATATTGTTCATTCTAACTATCTAACTATATTTTTTCACCTATTTTATCCCTACTTTATCCCCCTTCCCCATTACCCTTTCCAGAAATTGTGATACACG
>CAUYSK010084150.1:0-22383 GCA_963575035.1 Avahi laniger | reverse complement strand
TTTTTGTGAGAGGTGAAAGGTGTGGATCCTGGTTCAGTCTTCTACATGTGGCTATCCAGTTTTCCCAGCACCATTTATTGAATAAGGATTCTTTTCCCCAGTGTATGCTTTTGTCTGCTTTGTCAAAGATTAGGTGGCTATGTGAGGATGGTTTTATATCTGGGTTCTCAGTTCTGTTCCCATACTTCTTTGGCATCTCTTACGACAAGGACCCATTGGGATTAGCCTAGGTAAAAACTGGAATGAATATAACAATTCAAGGGTGTCTTAAACTGCCTAGGATCAGGGTACAGCTGAGTTTCAGGAACCCAGGAACAGAAGGTTGCAGGGAACCAGAAAATTTTCCCTCTCTGTTTCATGTCCCCATTTTTCTCTATGCATCTCTTTCATTCTTTTCTGGTTTAGGCCACCTGTCTCTATTTTGCAGTCCACATGACAGAAAAATCTCCGCCAGCATCTCCCAGGTTTGCATCTCCTCACTTAAATACAGAAGAGCTAAAGCAACTGGAATCTCCTAGATCCAATTCCAAATCCCTAAGGAAGGCTCTGGCTGGCCCATGTTAGGGAGATTCCTTTTCCTGCTGTCCCACTGTAACCATGTGGATTTCTGGGAGGAGGTCAGTTTTCACAGTTAGCAGGGAGGGTGGCTGAGGAGCACACTTAACTTTAATAATAAAAAAGCCATTTGAGTTCTAAACTTATACTGAACATTTTGCTCAGCTGTTTTTCAGCTCCCTGGTGATTTTGGCTGCCTCTGGAAAAGCTTACCTTGTATAACTTGTACCTGCAGCTCCACTGTCAGGCATCTTAGGGTTATTTTAAGGAAAATTGTCCTTGAGACTGTGTGCCTCATGGGACCCTTAGTGTACCTTTGCACTTTATGAGCTTAGCCCGCAGACATGGGCCAGCTGTGCCTTGCCCCCCATATCCCAGTGTCCTTTAGAAGTGCCTTCACCCGTTACTTGATGAGGGACACCCATGCCCAAACAACTGCTATGGTCCCTGTTATCCTTTTTAGGGGGCTTTATGTCCTTGAATTGTCTTGCCCAGCAGACCTAGAGTTGGGACAGCTGTTTGGAGCATCCCAGTTTCCCCACTGCGCTTATCTGTACTCCTCCAAAGTGATGCTACTTTCCCTCACTTGCCCCTCACTCCACCAATCCACAGAGACTTAGACACAGCAGAGAGGTACTCGGTATAGGTTAAGAGAAAATTTCTTAAAGTGGAATGAGCTCAGAGCCATCCACTACTAATCAATTCAGAGACCAAATTCTAGGCAACATAAGGAGGCAATTAAACATAAGTGTATGCCATTTGCTTTGTAGGTGAATACAAATTGCAGAGACTAGAGTTTTGAGACACTGAGCTCAAGGCAAAACTAGGCCATACTGTGCTTCTCCCATCAAATCACATACCATAAGTATAGAGGAGCCCATGAGATTAAGTATGGAATTGATACTTTCAAAGGAAGCTTGGAGAAAAATACTGCTTCAAATGTTCCAGCCACTGTAACCAGGGAGCTGTGCACTGAGTCTTGATATCAAAGATTTACTGAAGATCTGACACATTTGCCATTATGCAAATTACATATACTTACCTTTTTCAACTGTGAAGTTCAATTAATGTTTTATTATGTGAAGTCAAACAGGCGCCTACTCTTAAACTTCTAGCTTTAAATGAGTAGTACCATTGTCAGTAAGTCTGTTTTGATGTCTGCTTATCTCTGTAGAGAGAATAGCAACAAAAATATCTGAGAGTTTGCATTGGTTATGTAATTGCACAGTTCACTGTCTCTTTGCCCTTTTCAAGGTCTTGAGGACTATCTGATACGACATTTCCCAAGCCAGATATTTGAGAACAGCTTCTGAAAGATCATCTCTCCCTTTCATTTTTTTCCCCTTCCGGGAATATTTTACATGAGTTTGCAATGCACCTGATCCTTTGCTGGGAAGGATTCATTAGGCCCTTAGAGCCAGAGGACGTTGTGACCTAGCTGGAATGGATTGCATTTCCTTTCCCCTGCTTGTTAATCATGTAGGCTGTGGAAAGACACTTAGATCTTTTTGAACCTTGATTTCATCATCAGTCAAATGGGAATAATGAAAAAAACTATGTTCTGCCCACTTCATAGATAATCAAATGATAAATCAATGTGAAATCTTAATTTATTGAGCAACTTCTATATGCCATGTATTCTGCTAGGGCCTGGGGATACAATGGTGGAGCAAAGATGGACATGGTTTCTTTCCATATGGATTTACTTGAGTCTACTGGGAAAATTAGATATTAAGTTTTAAAAGTCACACAGCAAAAGCAAACTTTATCTGTGAAAATGCCCCAAGGCAGAGGTACATGGTGCTATAAGAGGCTATATGAGGGAGATCTGATCTAGATTGGAGATCAGAGAAGACTTCCCTGCTGTAGTAATGATTGAGCTATAACATAAAGGGAAGACAGAAGTTGACTAGGGGAAGAGAGAGAGGAGAGGCTTCCAGGCGGCGGGAATGAGATGTACAAAAGCTCCGTAAAGAAGAGACACAATTAATACAATGGACTGAAATATATGCGAAAGGAACACTGGCACCTTGCCCCACCACCATTATAATTAAGTGTACACATTGCATACAAAATCAGAGTGGAAAATAAAAGCAACTTCACATCTCACAAGATGATCACAAATATCAAAAATACCTCGTCTAATCTTTGTTCCCCAAATGAATAAACCCTTGAGCCCCTTCATGAAAGTTAAAAACAACTTTATCACTGGCTTTTATAACTTTGATGTCTACAGACATATAGTGATCCTTGCAAATGTGATAACCCAGTGAGGAATTTCTGTTTTTGGAGCAATGAAAATAATAATCAGACTGATTGTAACTGATGTTTCCCTTTAAATACCTACTTTATCCTCTTTTCAAGGTGCCTCATTCTTCTGAAGCTTGGACTCTCTTGTAAACATTGCAAGAAACATTTCTTACTGCTTAAATCTCCCTCCTCAGTGCTAGTGTGGCTGGAATTGTCTGATGTGAGGCTAGAGGGATTTAGCTGGGCCCAGTACACAACAAAAGAGTGCTGCAGGCCACGTTCAGAAATCTTATCGCTGTCTTAAGAATATGAGGGAAGCCATTGGAGGTGGTAGGGACATGATCTTTTACATTTTGAGACCGTCACTTTGCCTGCAGAGTGAAAATGCATTAGAGAGGGCCTGGGTAAGCATAGGTCAGCCAATTAGGAGGCCACTGCAGTAACCAAGTTGCAAGAAGATGGAGGCTTACTCTAGGGTGGTGATGGCGGTAGTGAAATGGAGAGAAGAGAATGGAATCGAAAGGTAATAAAATGAATAGGACTTGAATCTGGTGGAGAATCATTTGCATGCTGAAGCCATCCCTCAGCTGGGAAGCACTGAAAGAGGGGAAGGCTTGGGGTCTTGTAAAGTCTTTGATGTATAGACAGTGTGATTCTCATTATCCAGGGATTGAGGAGTTCCTAGGGATGAAGGTGCTGTCATACTCCATTCCAAACCTCAAGGTGCCTTCCCAGTACCCCCAAACCTCAGTGTGCAACCACTTAAACCCTCTGGTTAAATGCAGAGAATTCATTTCTTTGTCAAATTCACTGTTGTGCCTCCTTGGAGAACTCATTTAAATGCATTTATCCCAGGGACAGATGAGACATGAGGTCACAATCCTTCTCTATTACTAACCCTTTATGTTTACATGGCACTTTAAAATTCACAAAGTGCTTTATCACAGCACTTTGGTCCCCAGAAGGCAGCATCGGCATCGCCTGGGAGCTTGCTGGAAATGCAGATGCTCAGGCCTCACCTAGACCTAAAGCGTTAGAAGCTCGGGGGGTGTGTGTTGTGGGGTGCATCTGAAATCTGTTTTGACAAAGTTTCCAGGTGATCCTGTTGCACACCCAAGTTTGAGAAGCACTGCTTATGCATAATATCTCTTCAGTGCTTAACAACGATGGTGGTAGGTGGATATTATTATTATCCCTATTTCATTAAGGAAGGAGTGAAGCTCTGAGAGGTTAAGTGAGTTGCTGAAACACCCATTTGGTGGTGGCAGAGTGTAAAACTGAGATCTTCTGGATCTACATTTAGTGCCCATCACAGCCTTCTCAGTTGAAATGAATGATAGGACCTGGGGAGACAGGGATGCATGTTTTGATGGGGACTGAAGGTGCAAAGGTGGATTTGAAAGAGATGGAAGGATGTCCTAATTTATACCAAATAATAAACTGCCAGGTTATATACTCTTCTGCCTAGGGTGGGCCTCATCGGGGGAGCAGCGGTGCACTGGCCCTGGCTGGCAACAGCTCAGGAGAGCCGATAATGCACTTCTCTTCCAAATTCTGTATTCAGTGATGTCATTCTGGTCAGTTAAATAGACCCAGTGGGTGGGAGAGTATGTATGTCATGGAAAATGGCAGATGCTGCAAATCAGGGCTTCCCATCCCCGCTTCCAAGAGCTGGTTATTAAATATTTACCAGCACACCACTGGGCAGAAATCAGAGACTCGTGGGGACAAATTATAAAATAGGAAAAGAAGGGACAGGGAAGTGGGGCAGGTTCACTGTGATCAAGGTGAAGTGTTGCTGATTGTAATTATGAACTAGATGTTTCTCATATGGATTAAGATAACTGACAACAAATGAGTCTTAAATCATTTACCTGTAGCTGAGCTGACTAAGTCAAGATGACACTCACTGAATACGCTTATGTTTGAGACAAAAGAAAAACATTTTAAAACAGAGGTTTCTAGTTGCTACTAAATATAAAAAGCAATGTGAACAGGATTTTCATAATGAAGAGCCCTTCTTCAGACATTTTTCCTGGCGTCGGCCTGGATGCACTCTTAAGAACTCTTGAACAAAATGGCAACAGGCACGATGAGCAAGACCAACAGATTATGAAAAGAAATGAACTTTTGTCAAGATCAGGTTTATGTTATATTTTAGCGACAGTACAAGTTAAATAAAATTCTACAAATTGCTCTAGAAACCCAAGAATGAGAAACTGTAAATATACTGAAACACGGATTCATTATGGGAGGCTTATTTAACCTAGAACCTATCTTAGCTAAAATCTGAATATATTTTGGTTTCGAAACTAAGAACGATGACTTATGACTCTGGGGTATTTAACTCCTAACATCACAGAATTTAGTGACTAAAACCAATCGTAAGAATCACCTAGACTCCGTCTAGCCCAGTGACTCTCAACATTGGTTTCACATTAGAACCACATTAGAGCTTTTAAAAATCCTGATTCCCAGGCTTCACCCCAGACCAGTTGAACAATAGATTCTGGGAGTGGGAGGCAGGCAGCAGTTTTTTAAGCACTCCAGGTGATGCAGCTGAGGTGAAGAACCCCAGTCCTAGAACAATTCTAGAACCCCTGCCCCTTCTTTTACAGATGAGGGGCTTAAAGCCCAGAGAGCCTCAGTGACTGGCGCAGAGCCATGTGGCTAGTTGCTAGCTGGTTCATCATTGTGAAAGTTGGAGGGATCGAAATGGAGTCACTCATGTTAAGAAAAGCCTGACAGAGCCAGGGAAAACTGTGGAGAGAGGGTTCTCATGCTCGTATGCCTGATAACAAAAACTATCACAAAAGACTGCAAAAACCACAATCTCACACAAAAGCCATCACAATCTCACACCAAAACTACTTCCAAGGCCATCTACCCAGCAGCTGCCTGTTCAACCTGGGACTGGCATCACCCTTGTTATTGATCTTGGTAGCCAAGGTAGCCAAGGATAATT
The DNA here is from genome assembly GCA_963575035.1 of Avahi laniger. Taxonomy (NCBI): domain Eukaryota; kingdom Metazoa; phylum Chordata; class Mammalia; order Primates; family Indriidae; genus Avahi; species Avahi laniger. The sequence goes on along the minus strand of CAUYSK010084150.1, from coordinate 16,613 downwards.
ATTTCAAAACAATTATGTGATCCTCCTCATTTTTTCCTTTAAAATCTTTGTCTTACCTTACCTCCATTCCATGAATACACACACAGTTTACTATGATGTGGGTATTCCCATTGCAATGCTTATTCCCACATATCTTTTCTTTTAGAAAGCCTCTCTCTGTTATTTAGGTTGACATCATCAATCAGTTAACAATTATAGAGCACTTCTTGTTTGCTCAGTACTGTGGGGGTCCTGTGGAATTTAGGGGGAAGACCAGTGGAATGAACTGTGTAGCTTCGTACCAATAATTCCCACAACATTTTCATCCTGATGAAATAATTTTAAATCAATGGTGACTTCAGGTTTCCATTTCACCATGCACCCCAAGGCCCAGCGTTTTCCAGTTACTCTAACAGCACTCTAATTTGCTCTCATGGCAGGTATCACAGTTTGTAATTGTATATTTATTTATGAGACAACTATATTAATTAATCCCACTAGTCTGTAAGCTCCACAAGGACAGGGATTATGTCTGGAATTTGCTTACTATTTATTCTTTTACTCAACAAATATTTATTCAGTGTCTAACCCGGGTCAGGCTCTGAGAACTAGTATGGTGCCTGACACATAGTAGTCATTCAGTAAATGTTTCTGTCAGTCACAAAAAGACAGGAAGAGAAGGAGTTTGTGGAAATAGGAAGACGCAGTCTTTTGTTCCAGAATGGTGGTTTTCAGAGTGGTCCACAGACGAGCATTGTCTGGGAACGGGTTAGAATTGCAAATTCTCTGGGCCTACTCTAGACTTACTTAATCAGAAACTCTGGGGGTGAGGTCCAGCGATCTGTGTGTAACAAGCACCCAGGTGACTCTGGTGAGTGCAAAGATTTGAGAACCTCTGCAATGAAGTTGGAAGAATTGGGAGCTGTGTACATGCTCTCAATTTTGTTCTGGCATCAGTTAACAAGTGATCCTCTCTCTAGCTGCCTCTGCCTATCTCTCTTCCAAGGTCACCTATCTGCCCCTAGAAAATCAGAGCTGGAAGTGACCACTCAGATTTTGATCCCCAAGGATAGCTCTCGAATCTAACTGTGGTCTGTGTCTGCAGGGAAGATGGAAATCCAAAGTAGACATGGCTGAAACAGAGAGTTTGACTTGGCACTATCAAACAAAACTTTTGAGAATATCCTTTTTAAATGAGTTGGCAGTGTTAGGAATCACAACCTCATAAATCAGGATGGGAGTGTTGGTACCACCCTGTCCTGCTGTACACACCTTGCCAACTCCAGCCCTCAGCGACTCCCATTTGCTTTTGTTTCTTCCCCACTGGGACTGCCAAGAATTTCCGAAGAAGGTCCCAAATCCTTTGCTAGTTTGGTCCACTCCCAAGTCATGCCATCCAGCTTTGCCAAGGCCCTGCCTGGTGCTGCTGCTCACCACCCTTCTCATTCTCTCGTCCTCGCTCCTGACCAGCCACTTTCCGCTTTTTCACCACCTCCCCACTCGGACCTCTCACTCTCAGTAGTGACCTTGCCGCTCCTCTTAGGTCAAGGAATCCAACACACTCTCTCAGCTTTCTTCTCTCCACCTCATCTTTCTGCATCTTCATTTTTTTTCCTTCTTTCCTCATATTTCATTTCATTTGCAAGTGATTTACTAAGACTGCTTGATGTGCCAGACACCATCCATAATCCTGTGCCCAGCGTGCATTCAGGGAAGGCTGATAATACACATGCAAGTGAGCAAATACATAGACAAAATATGTAATGAGATAGGATAATTATAAATTATGACAAGTCTCACAAAGGAAACAAACCAGGTCCAAAGGAGGGTGGGAGAGGGGGAGAGAGAGAGAAACAGAAAGAGGAAGAGGTAACCTGCTTCTTTGCAGGGATTTCCTCCTCCCTGTGCACATTGTGATTCCAGCCTGGTTTGCTTCCACTGATTTAATTACTGTCATTGCTCTTACTCCAAATTCTTTCCTTCTGCCTACAAATAGAGTTGACTCTCCCCATTGTAAATGTGTCTTTATGATTCTGGGATTGGTTTACAATTGGTTTTTGCTTCCATCTCTTTATTGAAACTGTACTTTGCATTAAACTGGTCATTAAAGTCTAAATTCAGTGGCCTAATGCTCTTCATTCTATAGGACTATCCACATCCCTTCTGAGTTAAACCCATTCCTTCCCTGAATTCTGTGAAGTGGAGCCAATCTTGTTCTTAAACCAAATGTGCTTTTTTCCTTGTCTTTCTCTCTTCTATGTCAATAGAAGAGGTACCTACCTCTTTGGGTAATCATTTCCTATTTTCCCAGCCAGAAGTGACCAGTTTCTCCTCTGATATCTTACAGGTCTTCTCCTTAACAAGAGACACCATTTACTGGTCCTTTTGTGGCTCTCATTCTCTTTTCTGGGGTTGCAAAATGCCTAAGTGCAAGAAATGTGAATTAAACATATTTTTTTTAATTCCACCACAGGATTTTGCCATTGGAGGCACTCAGTAACTATTTAGAATGGATTGCTGTTAGCTGCTAGGCAATGGTATTTAGTAGATATTCTTAAGTAATATCTTAAAATATTTCTTAATTAATTTGATGCATTTGTGCATTTCATGGATTTCAAGGTTTTAGAAGCTGGAAATTAGATATTTTAACTGGGGAAGAAATGGATTGTTACCCCCAAACTAAAAGTAAAGCTCATCTGCAGCCCCGGTGCCCAAAAATAGAACCTCAGTGAAGGCTGCCGGAGCACCTCACAGCATTACTTTGTTTTAGTCAATATAAACTAATCTTTTTTAAATGTATGATTGTAAAGGATTATATTGTATTTAAGTTTAAAATTATATTTTTTGCTCTGTAATACCCCCTATTCCTGACATTATGACTTTCTGGAACACAGCCCTATGCCCCCTCTGCTGCTTACTCCTCCCACTGAGCGGAAGTGCCTGATTGGATCACATCTGCCATGTTAATAGATGTATCTTTGCACAGTTAAATACTAAACAATGTGCTCTGGATGCATGAGTACCATCAGAGTCTGCAGGAAGAGAGAACTTGTTTAGAAAGTTTTTATGACAATAAGACTAGAGAGCAGCTCTTGAGAAGTTGGATTCATCTATTAACAGAGCGAGAGTAATATGAGAGGGCCACCAGGAGATATGGAGTGTACGGACCAGGGCAGCCGGCGGGAAAAGCATCATGAGTGTAGATCAACCAAACTACACTAGGTTTGTTCATAATCTTTGAACTCTACTGGGTTTTATTTTAGAATATGAAGACCCAACCGCAAATCAATGACAACTGGGCAAAAAAAATATTTCTACTTACTTTTCAAAAGATAAGTTTCAAAATGTCAGAAATTTTCCAAGTCCCATCCCACAAAAACCATTTCTGTCTCTTATCAGTATGGTAACATGGTGGGTGGAGATACAGGGCAAAAATGGATAATGTCTTATGAGTAGAAACAACTTTCAAACATTATCCAAGGAGGTCTTTTTATAATTTTAAACTGTAAGTTGACAAATACATAGTTGTATACATTTATGGGAAACAAAGGGCTGTTATGATATATGAATACAATGTGGAAGAATTATTACATATCAAGTTAATTAACATACATATCACCTCAAAGCTTGCCATTTTTGTTGTGAGGAGATTTGAAATTTATTCTCTTAGTGATTATGAAATATACATACTTTATAGGGTACAAAGTCTTAATTAAGAGGAATAAGTTTTTTTTCTTTGAGATATATTGCAAAGTGTGCTGAATATAGTAAGTAATAATGGATTATACATTCCAAGGATGTCTTTATCTCAGCTCTTAATATTTCAGTGTAGGCCATGATCAGACTTCAAAAACCTCAAATTCGACATGTGAAATAAAAGATAGAGGAAAATAGATATTTTTCACCTTTTCCATGATTAACTTTATTTGTAGGGGTCCATTATTTGAAGGCCTATTTGTTTCTTTTTTTTTTTTTTGAGGCAGAGTCTCACTCTGTTGTCTGGGCTAGAGTGAGTGCCGTGGCGTCATCCTATCTCACAGCAACCTCAGACTCCTGGGCTCAAGCGAGCCTACTGCCTCAGCCTCCCTAGTAGCTGGGACTACAGGCATGCGCCACCATGCCCGGCTAATTTTTTTGTATATATTTTTAGTTGTCCGATTAATTTCTTTCTATTTTTGGTAGAGACGGAATCTCGCTCTTGCTCAGGCTGGTCTCGAACTCCTGAGCTCAAACAATCCGCCCGCCTCGGCCTCTCAGAGTGCTAGGATTACAGGCGTGAGCCACTGCGCCCGCCGAAGGCCTATTTGTTTAACACAGTCATTTAAGTTCAGTGATCTGGGAAGGACAAGGTTGCAGGAAAGCCCTCCAATTCATATCTGAAGCATATCAAATACACAAGCATTTTCACTGGGAGCAAACAAACAAAGTGGGGCAGATTCAAAATTTTCTGAAGTCATTTCTAATTCTACGGTAATATTAGACCTCAGTGTGATTAATAGTATAACTCATCAGTCATAGTCACTTGATAATTATTCTCATTAAGCTCATGTAGAATACCATTTTTCCCTTATGAGAAACTCAAGTCATTTTACAAATTTTCACTTGCCAAGTATGCAAACAGTCCTCACTTACACTCTCCAAGCAAGACAAGTGCAAATTGCACCAAGTCTTAAAAAGGAAGATGCCCTTTTTTATTTAATATTTTTAGCTTCTACCTGTTCTCAGATGCATTTTTACTTTACTCTTTCATAGAGTAAAGTATGATTTTTATTCTTGCGGATTTACATTCTTAGAGGAGTTTTCTGTAGCACTCCAAGTTTAACTGAAAACAAGTTTAACATCTAAAGTGATAGACTCTACCACCTACCTGCCTCTATCACCAAGCTCATTGTCTGTGACCTTCAACAATTAGACTGTGAACATCTCAAGGACTAGGATGGAGGCTCATTGCATTTATATCATTGAGGTTGAACTAAAATCATGGCAAGAGAAGATGCTCGGTAAATGCTGTTTGAACAAAAGAATAAATGTATAGATGACCATTCCATCCTAGTCAACCACAGTAGCCATTTATGAGGTCCGTGAAGGAGGTATAGGGATGGGACACTGGCAGATATGATTACAGGAAGGCAGGGAGGATATCTGTAAAGATGTTTATGATGAAAATCCTTGATTGCACTCATGTTAGAAGATAAGAAGAGACTTTTTATTTAATTTTTATTTTTTTATTTCATAATATTACAGAGGTACAAACACTTTGATTGCATATTTTGTCTTTGTACAGTTTGAGTCAAAGTTATAAGTGTGCCCATCACCAAGGTAAAGTGCATTTTACCTGTTAGGTGTAAATTTACCCATCCTGTCTGCCCCACTTCCACCTACTCGGTTTCCACTGAGTTTTACTGCCGCATGTGCACATGGGTGTTGATCGATTAGTTCCAATTTAATAGTGAGTACATGTGGTATTTGTTTTTCCATTCTTGGGACACTTTGCTTAGAAGAATGGTCTCTAGTTCCATCCAGGTTGTTACAAAAGGTATTAAGTTTTTAATAATGGCCATTCTGATAGGGGTAAAATGGTATTTCATTATGGTTTTAATTCGCATTTCCCTGATGATTAGTGATATTGAACATTTTTTCATATGTTTCTTGGCCATTTGTCTATCTTCTTTTGAAAAAATTCTGTTCATGTCTTTTGTGCACTTTTTGATGGGGTTGTTTTTTTCTTGCCAATTTGTTTGAGTTCTTTGTAGATTCTGGATATTTGTCCTTTGTTGGATATATAATTTGTGTATATTTCCTCCCATTCTATAGGTTGTCTATTTGCTGATAATTTCTTTTGCTTTGCAGAAGCTTTTTAATTTAATTAAGTCCAATTTATTTATCTTTGTTGTTGTTATATTTTCCTTTGGGGTCTTAGCCATAAGTTCTTTTCCTAGGCTAATATCTAGAAGAATTTTTCCTATGTCTTCCACAATTTTTATGGTTTCATACATCATGTTTAAGTCTTTTACTCATCTTGAATTAATTTTTGTGTATGGTGAAAGATATGGATCCTATTTCATTCTTTTGCATGTGGCTATCCAGTTTTCCCAGGACCATTTATTGCATAGGGTGTCCTTCCCCCAGTGTACGTTTTTGTCTGCTTGGTAAAAGATCAGTTAGTCATAGCAATATGGTTTTATTTTTGGGTTCTCTATTCTATTCCATTGGTCTATGTCTCTATTTTCATACTAGTACCATGCTGTTTTGGTTACTATGACCTTGTAGTATAATTTTAAGTCATGTAATATGATTCTTCCAGATTTGTTCTTTTTGCTTAAGATTGCTTTGGCTATTCAGGCTCTTTTTTGGTTCCAAATTAAGCTTAGGATTACTTTGTTCTAGATCTGTGAAGTACGACATTGATATTTTGATGGGAATTTCATCGAATCTTAAATCACTTTGGGCACTATGGACACTTTAACAATGTTTTTACCAATCTGTGAGCATGGGATGTTTTTCCATTTGTTTGTGTCATCTATAATTTCTTTCATCACTGTTGTGCAGATCTCCTTATAGAGATCTTTCACCTGCTTGGTTAAGTATATTCATAGGTATTTTATTTTATTTGTATCTATTGTAAATGGTATTGAGTCCTTAATTTGACTCTCAGCCTGACTGTTATTAGTATATAGAAATGCTACTGATTTATGTACATTGATTTTGTAAACTGAGACTTTGCTGAATTTATTTATCAATTCCAGGAGTCTTTTGGCAGAGTCTTTAGGGTTTTCTAGATACAAGATCATATTGTCAGCAAACAGGGATAGTTTGACCTCCTCTTTCCTGATTTGAATGTCCTTTATTTCTTTCTCTTGCCTGATTGCTCTGGCTAGGACTTCCAGTAATACACAGGCAGAGAAAAAAGAATGCTTATACACTGTTGGTGGGGCTGAAAATTAGTACAACCTATATGGAAAACAGTATGGCCATTTCTCAGAGAAATAAAAGACCTACTATTCTATCCAGCAAGCCCAGTACTGGCTATCTACCCAAAGGAAAGAATTATTTTATCAAAAAGACACCTACACTTGAATATTTATTACAGTATAATTCACAATTGCAAAGATATGGAATCAACCTAAGTGCCTATCAATTCATGAGTGGACAAAGAAAATGTGGCATATATACCATGGAATACTATTCAGCCATAAAAAGGAATGAAATAATGTAGTTTGCAGCAACTTAGACGGAACTGGAGACCATTATCCTAAGTGAGGTATCTCAGGAATGGAAAAACAAACACCACATGTTCTCACTAATAAGTGAGAGCTACACGATGGGTACACATGGGCACAAAGGGATATAAAGGACATTGGAAACCAAGAAGGAGGAGAGTTGTAAGGGGATGAGGGGTAAAAACTTACCTATCAGGTACAATGAACACTATTTTGGTGACAGACACACTAAAAGCCCTGACTTCAGTATTATATTAATACTTTTGTACTTCCTTAATATTTTGAAATAAAAAAAGGATATAGGAATAGAATATATCTTGTAGATAGTCCTTATGTAATGTATTTGTTGGGTGCTATCATATCTCAGGAGCATCCTTTGTGACATTGTATGATCCACCTATCTCTCTTTAAAAGATTTGTCTCTCCAGTCATAGCATTAAGTTGTCCCAAATCCTAGAGGTTCTCAGTCTTTGAGAGAAAGAAGACCTGATAATTCAGACACACCAACAGGTTGGCAAAAACAAAGCAATTAACACAATAGAACATTCTTTTATGTGCCAAAATATTTACATACACACTTTCATTTACTCTTCTTAATAACTCAATAAAGTTAATATTATTCTTATTTTGAGGTGAGAAAATGTAGGTTCAGATAGATTAAGTGTTTCAGGGAAGCTTTGATGAGAACTAAGGAAGCCCTTGTGAATTCACCACTGAAGTGCTAGAGTCTGGTATAATATCTTTGGTCAATTTCTTTCCCCTTAGTACCATAAAGTACTGCAATGAGCATCTCTCTCTCTCTGTGTTAATGTACAGTTGTATGAATTTTTAAAATTTCATTTTTAAAATTATCATACAATAAAATCAACCCTTTTCTCTTTTGCAGGTGCAGTTCTATGAATTTTAACAGATGTGTTGTGTTACTACCACCATAATCAGGACACAGAACAGTTATATCACCCTAAAGAACTCCCTTTGCTGTCACCTCAAAGTCATACCCTCCCTCATCTCTAACCCTTGGCAACCACTGATCTGTTCTCTATCACTATAATTTTATAGTTTTGATAATGTCCTATAAATAGACTCATATAATATGTAACCTTTTAAGATTGGCTTTGTTTACTCAGCATAATGCCTTTGAGATTCATCCAAGTTGTGTGTATCAAAAGTTCATTCCCTTTCATTGCTGATGTCATTGTACAGAGGTATAGGATTGTATAGGGTTTGATTGGATTTCATTGGATATACAATTTTTTTATTCATTTGCCCATTTGTGGTAGACGGATTATGGCCCCCCAAAGATGTTCACATCCTAATCCTTTGAACCTGTAAATATGTTACGTTATATAGCAAGAGGGAATTAAGTTTGCAGATGGAATTACGGTTGCTAATCATCTGATCTTAAGATGCAGAATTATTATGTATTATGTTAGCCAGGCGGGGCCAATGTGATCATAAGGGTCCTTAAATCTAGAAAAGTGAGGCAGAAGAGTCAGAACCAAAGAAATAGCACTATGAAAAAGACTTAACTGCCTACTGCTGGCTTTGAAAATGGAAGGGGAGCCCTGAACCAAAACAAGTGGGCAGCCTCTAGAAACCAGAAAGGGCAAGAAAATTGGGTCTTCTCTAGAGCCTCCAGAAAGGAACGCAATCCTGCCCAAACCTTGATTTCACCCAAATAAGATTCATTTCAGACTTCTGATCTGCTGAATTAAAAGACAATAAGCATATTTCTTTAAGCTACTAAATTTGTGGTAATTAATTGCAGCAACAATAGAAACTAGTATACCATTGAAGGGCATTAGGTTATTTCCAGTTTGGGGCAATTATGAATAAACAATATGTATAGATTTTTGTAAATCTATACACAATATTGCCTATATATAGGGAAAACATCTAGGAGTGGGATTTCTGGGTCATATGGTAAATGTATGTTTAACTTTATAAAAAACTGCCAGGAGTGTTTCCAGAGTGATGATACCATTTTACATTCCTACCAGCAGCATATGAAGGTTCCAGTCACTCTGCATCCCCACCAAGTGGTATCAGGATTATTTATTTTAGTCATTCTAGTAGTTGTGTGGTTGTTTTAATTTGCATTTCCCTAATGCAAATGATATTAAATATCTTTTCATGGGCATATCTGCCAACTGTATCTATTTAAGTCCTTTGCCCATTTTAAAAATTGGGTGGTTTTCCTATGGTTAAGTTTTGAGAGTTCTTTATATATTCTGGATACAAATCTTTTGTCAGACACATGAATTTCTTTAGCACTTTTGTCAAGAATCAAATGGCCATATTTTTAAGGGTCTATTTCTAGACTATCTCATTGATCTCTTCCATTGATCTATGTTTCTATCCCACAGTACTACATTGTGTTGATAACTGTGGCTTTCTAATAAGTCTTGAAACTGGGTAGTATAATTCCTTCAAATTTATTCTTCTTTATCAATATTTTTAGCTATTCTACTTCCTTTTCCTTTCCATATAAAATTTAAAATCTATTTCTATATATCTACAAAAAATCCTGCTGGGAGTTTGATTGGTATTAGTTAAATCTGTAAACCATTTTAGGGAGAATTGACATCTTTACTATCTTCATTATCTCTCTCCATTTATTTAGCTCTTCTTTAAGTTCCTTTATCAGTATTTTAGTTTTCAGCCTGCAAATCCTGTATACATCTTGTTACAGTTCTAATTTTTGAGTTATTGTAAAATAACTTTACTGCCATGTACCTGCTCCTGGATTGCCTGGGGACTAGAGTAAGAGAACAAAAGGAGAGAAAATAACTGGAAAATTTGCCCTACTCTCTCTGTGCTTTAGGATATCTCTTTTCAGCTCCTCATCCTCAAAGTAGAGAGATTCTCATGGATGTCTGTCTGCATCACAGTGCTCACTTTTGTGTTTCAGGCTGCATTCAGACCAGATGATACCAGAGGGGAAAAATGGTAAACTCACCACTGTTTGGTATTATTTTGAATTCTGGTATTCTTTCTTAATCCAGCTTCTGACGTTTACTTTTCATAGACCTTGAATACCTGTCATGTAGTCTGTCTAGGTTTTATTGTTGCATTCATTGGGAGAGAAGGGCCAACATGTGTTTACTCCATCTTATCAAGAATAAGAACTCTGAATGTCTACTTTGGTCACTCAGAATCATACCCTCCCCCCGCCCCATAACAGCCCTTCAATTTCCTTTTGAGCAACAACCTCCTTCCTGCTTTTATCCCAGGTGATTCCAGAAGAGTTGGTCCACTTGTGACTCGGGGTAGAAGAAGTAAGTTAGGCCTAAAACAATCCACTCAATGCATTTTCCTTGCCAAATTGATTAGTTTAGTATTGAATATGAGACCCAATCAGAACCAATGAGATGGGACAAGATTTCTGCTGGATATTTAGAGAAACAGCACTAGTTCCTTCCCCCTGGATGTAAGCCTAGAAACCTTTAGCCTCAGGAGCTACTGGTAGCTATGTTGGGACCATAAAGAAGAGGGTTCCCCAAAAGGCACAAGCACCACAAGGTTGAAAAGCAGAGGAAAGAAGGGAGAGAAAAACATTCTCAAGTATCATCATTTGAGCTTTGGATCATATGTTATTTGAAACCAGTTAGATCTTTCCCTAAACTATCCAGGAAAGTGAGCCCTATTCCATTTTACCGTTTACTGTGCTGTGAGTTGAGTTTTCTGACTCTTGCAATGGAAACACTCCTTACTTTATCAGTTCTATCATTCTGTATTTCCTTACACATTAAAAAGTGCTAATTAATTATAATCTGTATTTCCTCTTAAAATGTTTTGCCTTTACCTTTTCCTTATGGATCCAGGCAATCTTGTTATTCATCTGTCTATTTAATGTGATGAGATGTCAAAAAATCTAGATTTTTCTGGAAACCTGTCTATGATTATAATCTGGTATTGGTTATTATCAAATCCCAAGAGCTAACAAAAAGGCATCTCATCTGATGGTTTCTCCACTGTTCCTGATGAAATGTGAGGAGTTGTTATAAAATGGAAAGTGGGGAGATATTGAAACAGAGATGAGTGTGTATAAAGTTGCAATAAAATCCTACAAACTTTGGTTAAGTTATATTCATTTGAGGTAGCCCAGAGACATTTAAAACTTTTCTCTCATGAAGAAGTAGGCCTCATGACATCAGTAAAATCTCCTAAGATTCTGCAAAACCTGACTGATATCTCTCACCTAAATGTTTGCCTGGAGCCCAAGGGACATTGAAGTCTCTTGGTAAAAGAGTAGCCCGATATTGGTAATAAAGTTCTTAAGGTGATTCAACAAGTCAATGGAAGAACTGGGAGTTGAACAGACCTGCCTGACTCCAACGTCCTTCGTTTCTCTTTGAGTCTGCATGATCACTTAAAACACTTAGAGGCATCCATCTAAGCAAGACTGTTCTTAACTTGACATCCAGAAAACAACCATGTTGTCAGTGCTCATCTCCTCCTATGATACAGATTATTACGTCAGCATCATGGAGGCCATAATTGCCTCTAAAGTGGTCAGAGAGGCCATAGTAGATTAAATATGGCTGCGTAGTCTTTGCTACTCCTCCCATTAAGAGATGGTACCTAATTCTCATCCCTTATTAACATGGGCTGACCTTAGTGGCTTGCTTGACCAATAAAATTAAACAGAAATGATGTTCTGTAATTTTTGGGACTAGGTCATAAAATGTCATACAGCTTCTGCTTGAGTCTCTCTCCCTCTCTCTCTCACAGCCCTGAGCTTCCAGGTCAGCAGCTCAACTATGCTGAGATTGCCATACAGGACAGGTCAGTGTAGATGCTCCAGTGAGACCCAGGCACCAAAACACCAGAAATGTGAGTAAAGCCATCTTGTACCCTCCCAACAAGCCCATCTGCCAGCTTACATCACATTTGATGGCAGCAACCTCCATTAATGCCACATGGAACAGAAAGAATATCCAACCTGGCCCTGCTCTAATTCCTGACCCACAACATGGTGAGATGTGTTAAACTGGCTCTTGTTCTAAGCCACAAGTTTTGGGGTAGTTGATTACACAGCAATAGGTAACTGAAATACAACCTCTATTATGTCCCTAAGAGTTGCTAACATATTTCATTGCCAGAATCTCTTTACTCAGTGGATGTTTCCAGATTTTAGACTTCTAACTTCTCCCTTCAATCTGTTTTCTATAATTAATTGCCAAATCTTATTTTTTAAAAAGATACATATTCACACATATCTTGCAAAGAGTTGATAGTCACTATAATCTATTTAAAACAGCCAGTTCTGTCAGCTCTTGCAAAAGTGGAAGCCACTGTAGTTTGGATAGGAAAGGCCATTCTTGGGGCATTTTTGTGAGAAGTCCAAAAAGTTGTTTGACTATTTTCTCAATCAGTTTCTGGCCGGATCTTCTTAGAAAGAAGACCTGAGATACTATATTTTAAGGTTTCCTGGTTTTGGAATCTGTGCCTACAGAGTCCTGACCTATGGGCCCGATGGAATCTCCTTTTGAATACCCCACCATGACTAAATGTCACAAGCATATATATAAAAAGAATGGGAACAAATTACATCAGAAAGGACCTTATAAACCTAGACTAGAGAAAATTGCCCATTTAACCCAAGTAAACTCTCTTAGAAAACTAATAAACTCTACATAACATTTTAAGAATGGCTAAAATTGCATCGCTTGATCTGTAAGTCTCTAGGAGTTCAGGGACAGCTTCACACCCAGGACTGTCCACAGAGCTTTCCTCCCACTGTGGTCTCTACCTAGACAATTGCTCCACCATTTAAGGTCTAGATCTCTACTCCATCTTTCCCATATTAAAGTATATCTTTTTTGTTCTGTTGTCTCTTGGCTAGTTGGTCTACTAGGTAACTTTCTGACATGTGAATGTCTTTCAAGAATGAACTGGCTGGCCGCTCTTGAATGTGTAAGATTAGACCACATTAGTAGACACAATGCAGCTAGTTAGCTTAATTATTGTAGAGTCCTGTGATCAGGATTGATTGGGTCTTTGATAAATCTTGATGATAAGCAGGAGTGTCATGCAAAGACCAACTGGATTCTCAAACTTCTATGACATCCAATAAGAGACAAGATATTTAGGAAGTTGTGCAGTTGGAGGAGGATATGACTCCGATCTAGGCCAGTATCAGTGACTTACCATCATTTCTCTTTGGAACTAAGCAAGGGTATTTTAAAAAATATATCACTTATTGTTAATTTTTGCTTATAAAAATAATACATTTTCACTGTAGAAAATTGAGACATGCAGGAAGAGATACGTAAAAAAACAAAAACTAGGCATATTCCTACCACCTAGATGTAATCACTTTGACACTTTGTGTTTTTCATTCCAGTTAAATAAAATATCAAAATATTTTCATAAAATTTGAATAATTTTGTGTATATGTGTGTATATGTATGCATGTGTGTGTGTGTGTGTGTGTGTGTGTGTGTATGTACATGAATATAGTTTTGTTTTCAAGCAGGAAATTTTCAAAGGACTAAATTTTTGTCCTACTTCTTCTGCATGAAAGTAGATTAATACAACAAATGAGATTAAACTCTGACTGATCTTTCTTGTCTTTCAGTTGGAGAAAGTTATTTTTAAACCAGAAAGCAACGTGGATAATTGGATAATAATAACAACAACAAACAAGAAGGTCAATCTTTAGGCCTTTGTATAAACTCCACCATATTTCTGAAAGCATAAAAATTATTATAATATATAATTATTATAATACCGTGAGTTATGGCCACATTTTAAAAATGATTTAAGCAATAATTTCTCTCCTGGGAGAATTTAAAAATTGGTTGGGAAGAATGATTTGCACATATTGAACAATTTGAGAATAGTAGAAGATGGTCTATATTTAGATTTTAAGAGATGTTGGCTTTAATGGCCACAAATGTTTCAAGAATTCTTGGGGAAAATGGGGATTGAGATGAGCATTGGATTATGAACAGATAAGAAAAAGGGAGGAACTTTTTTCCCTACTTTAACTGTAGTATGGATGAATGCTGAGAAGCAGGAATAATCTTGACATATGCAAAAGACATGGCTCTAAACATGTGAGCAGTGGGTAGAGTCAGACAGATCTAGGTCTGACTCTATCTCTACTACTTAATAGATTGATGGCCCTGGCACTTCTCTCTACCCTTCCCCAGGCCTCCAATTCTTCATCTCAAAGTAGGTAAGAGTAGCATCTGCCTCAATGGGTTATTTTAAATATTAAATGAAAAACGTGTGTAAAGTGCTTAGCATAGTACTTGACATATAAGAGGCATTCAATGACTACTGCCAACAGTAGTGACAAATAACAATCAAAACAGGCAACTGGTTCATGAGGTGATCTAGAACTATGATATGAAAGAATAGATTGTGCACACATAGGAATAACATTCATCGGGTGTTGGGCAGGTGGGAAGAGGAGGACAGGATGGGTATATACACACATGTGTATATACAAACAGTGCGCACTGTCCGGAGGATGGACATGCTTGAAGCTCTGACTCGGGGGCAGGGGCAAGGGCAATGTATGTAACCTAAATATTTGTACCCCCATAATATGCTGAAATAAAAAAAAATATGAGAAAGCTGAAAAAAAAAAGAATAGATCGGTGTTCCAGAAAAAGCTTCTAGAATTCAAAACCAGGAAGTATTAAGGATCTAGATGGAAGGCCATTCCTCATACATATTCAGTGTTTTCACCAAGTTAAACAGAGGTCTTTTGATCTGTTCACCTGTTCAAGCAGACTCTGGGGAGTTCTGCTGATGTGAAGCCATCTGGAGTCTTTTGGGGAAATGGCTGCTCACACATCCATTTTCTGTGGGTCTGGTACAAGAATTGGCAAGCTTTTTCTGTAAAGAACCATATAATAAATATTTTAGGTTTTGTGGGCCATACAGTCTTTGTTACAACTACTCAATCCTGGCATTGTAGTGTGAAAGTAATAGACAGTATGTAAATGAGTGAGCATGGTTATGTTTCAATAAAACTTTATCTACAAAAACAGATGACAGATTTGCCTCAGGGGCTATACTTTGCCCCCTCCTGGTCTCAAGTTTAACTCTCAAAGGACAATCTTAATTTTTGGTAGGTATGAATTTGTTCCATAGCAACCATATTCAAAATACATCATATTATTTTCTTTTTACTTATTTTTAACTTAAAATTTTTAATTAAAAAAAACCAATTCAAACATCTTTATATTTTTCTAAATCAAATTTATTCCAGCTTGAACCATATACCCCAAAGATGGCAACAAATTCAACCCGGTAATGTTTTAAGGAAAAATTCCTACCCTCCCTGGGGTGATATAAGAATCCTATAGTGTTTATACAGATGTTAATTCTCTGTTCTTGGTAGTCACCTTTGTTACTGTTACCTGAAATTGATGGCAGCTTCTTCACTATGTCCCCACACAGGATTCTTCTTACAGATTGAAGTTCTGTCATGTCTCTTCTCATTTTACACACTTAGTGCTCTAGACCCAAGGATGCCCACCAGGCATCTTCCATCTGAGGCATTGCGTTTGTCTTCCATTTGCATAAATCTCCTATGGCTGCAGTCCCCAACCCCTGGGGCTGGTTCCTAACTGGTCCACACAGCAGGAAGTGAGTAGTGGGTGAGGAAGCAAAGCTTCATCTATATTTACAGCTGCTCCCCATCACTTGCCATCCCCCCTGACCCCAGTCCATGGAAAAATTACCTCTCATGAAACCAGTTCCTCCTGCCAAAAAGGTTGGGGACTGCTGCCCTAACGTACCTGTTCTATCCTCAGAGAAGCTCCCTCTGGCGGTTGTGCCACCCTTTCTTCCCTTTCACCTAACTCAAAGCATCAGGCTCCAATCATTCCCCTCTAGGACAAAGCTGCTTTATTTTTCTTATAAGAAGTGTCTGCTTCCCATCAGGTGGGGGTAGAGGAGGTGATAGCGGTGGTAGCCATGTGGTGCGAAAAGCTCAGACTTCTTAGAAATACAACAGTTTGGGGGAGTGAGAGCTGTGGAAAGGGTTGCTTCCTTCTCCCTTGATGAACCGACAGAAACAAAATAAACCAAAACTAAACAAACACTAGCCACTAGTTAGGTTTTTCTCCTATCTCCCAGTTCTGGGGAAGAATATCTTATTGTAGTTTCCAAGTTCTGGTAATATCCAGAAATGCATTATATGCCAAAGAAAATGCCACAGAAGCCCTCAGAAAACTGCCAGTCTTGTTGGAGCAAGGGGGCTCACACAAAGAGCAGACTCTTTTTTTTTTTTCTTTTTTTTCTTTTTTATTTTATTTTTTTTTACATAAATTTTTTTTATTTATTTCAGCATATTATGGGGGTACAGATGTTTCTGTTACATATGTTGCCCTTGCCCCCACCTCCCTCCCTAAGTCCGAGTTTCAAATATGTCCATCATTTGGGTGGTGC